>VDFB02042753.1:0-104487 GCA_007258455.2 Sequoia sempervirens
TTTTCAATTTTTGCCACAACACTTCACTCGTTACCGTTAGCAAATCCAATAAAACTAGCTGAAGGGAACCCTTTCACTTTCTGATCACCTAGATCCCAGTGTGGGCAAGGTGAGAGCATACGGTAGAAAGGGGATCGTTAGCATGTAAATCTGAAACTGCCGGAAAAGTACAATGCAAATGCAACTCAACCACTTGTTCAATGGGAGTAGTTTGATAGCTCAGCTGATCGACATGATGATGAATTACAAAGTACTGAAAGTAAAGTATGGGCGGCTTGTTGACCCCTTCTGCTTGTTCAACGGGCAATACAGAAAAGTAAATGCTGAAAATAAATGAACAGTAAGGCCTATCCCTTCCACTAAATTTGGGAATTACAAAGTAAAGAGCAGAAATATAAAGTGATTGAATCAGTACTACTGATTTCAGCCTTAATGAGAATAATCTGCAAGTTACAAAGAGTTATAGTTGTCCAATCCACCGCAAAATGATATTAGATGATTTTCCAAACTTCTCAAGCTTCTCAACTATGAAAAACAAGCCAAAATCAGAACTTCTAACAATCTGATATGAAAGACTGGAGTACAGAAAACTCAAACCAGCAAGCATAAAACACACTAAAATGCTCATAACTCGATGTAGACTCCTCCGAATGACATGAGATCAAGTGCAAACAAATCCTTGGAGGTAGGCGACCAGGTACAAGCCACAAAACATCAACAAATTGCCTTGAAATAATAAACATGCTTCCCAATGCACCATAGGACAAGGTACGATTTTCAAGGAGAAGGGTGACCAGCTTATAAAATCAACCCCTTCATATTAAAATTTGGAAACTTGTAGAAAGGGGCGTCCAAGGTAAAAGAAAGCATTGGAAGAATACCCAGAACCACCAAAAAATCATTCAAGGAGATACGAGCCAAAACGTGCTACAACTAGCAACAAATCAGCACACAAAAAACTGATAAAAACTAACCAAAAGTCAGAAAACATCAATAATAAACTTCTCCATTATGCTCAATCTGTTCTTTAGTGTTCTTTATAGTCCAAGGCTTAGCTAGGTGCTATCTTGCAAGCACGAAACTAAGTTTGCTAGGAGGTATGCATTCCTCGAAGCGAGTGAGTAGCAATTTCGGCAGCACTTTGTTATAATTTTCAATGGATACCAACAATGAAGCCCAACACTCTTATTTATAACTTCTCCACAAATTCAAAATGCTTTTCCCTCTAATTAGGGCGCCCAAACTAAAATTCACATTCACCTCATGAAAATGTATTTGCATTTCATTTGAAACTTCATTAGCCACCTAGACATGGCGTCCAAATAAAAGGGAGAGATGACTTTGTTAAAAATGCAAATAAAGCTTAAGTTGGTGTCCCACTTTATTAAGTGAAAAATACATTAGAAGTAACTTAAATATCTCCCTTATGAAGTCCATTTTAGCATAGGAAATATTTTTCACTTAAACATTATCTCTTCAAATATTAAGCTTGCCAAATTAAATACCTCAAATGTTGGAGACCAAACTGCTCAACAAACCTGCCAAAAATAACCTCTAAACTGAATTGTTGAAACCTTGCCAAAAATAGCATTGCCAAAAATAGCACTTACTATAAATAGCATACTGCTAAAAATAGTAAGTGTGTACAAATGCATTTTAACCACATTTTGAGCAGCCATCGCTACTTACTAAAATTAGTAAGTTTGGAAAAGTTGCCTGTTTCAATTGCGTGTCACACCACTGCGAAGCTCTTTGAAAACGTAGAAGTTATCTAGAATCCAAACTACAAAACTTCAACATGCAAACCCCCAAAACTGCCAAAACATCCTCCTAGAAAATAGGAAACCCTAATTTTTGCTTCTGACTAGCCTATGGGCCTCCGGGATAGGCTAACGGTCAACTACACTGATTACTGTTGAGAAGGGGACATTACATTCCCCTCCTCGTATGCCCACAACTCCCTTATCACTACAATTGGATTATCAAAGTGTAGCCCATACTTTATCCTTACATATTGAATCAGTGAAACAGATCAATAGTATATCCATTATGTCATATTTAGCAATAAATGATAACTCAGACTTATGCAAATATATAGAGCTGTTATTATCATGACTAATAAATAAAATCGTATTGTGCAACTCAAAATAAACAAATCAGCAATGCTATAGGAATAAACAGTAGCATGTATAACTTTATTATTCCAAATGACATCAATAGAAATAAATAACATTACTAGAATTAGCATTCATATGTGTAAGTTATTATTATGCTATTATTTAAGACTAATTTCATAATGCATCAAACTTATTATTATTTTAATTGATAAAGTATTTGGTAAATGTCTTTATTTAAATCCTTAATGTATTTATCAATCTGATTATTTGAATTCATGAAATACTTACCTATCATTTAAATTTATAGATTACTTTCTTACTATTTAAATTCATAAAATACTTTTTATTATTTAAATTTATAAATACCTTACTTATTATTTGAATTCATAAAATACTTACCTATTATTTAAAATTTATAAAATGCTTACCACACTAACTGCTGATTGGTCTGCAGATACGTCTCCTCCTTTACCAGCCACGATATATATTCCTGTTGCTGCCCTGAGAAATATATTTCTGACTCCTAATGCATTTCTTCCAATCTGATTTTGTTGCTGTTCCAGATTTCTCCCTAATCCCTATTTTTCTGCCTTCTCTCCATAATTTCTTTCTTCTTTTATATCCCTATATCTACATGATTAGAGGCACCCTTCTTGAAAGGTGATGACTTTTTCAAACGGGTGTGACTTCCCTTAATTAGTTGTTTGACCTCCTCATGAACTGTCGTTGCCTTAATTTCTGTGGTTAGTTAATTATAATAGTCACCTTCTTGGCTGGGCTTTGTTGATCAAGACATCGATCTCTTTTGATAGTTAATCTTTGGCCTTAAAAACTTATATTGCTGCCCTTGTGACTAATAGATGCCTTCCATAGTCACTACATTTGGTATAATTATTGTTTTCTATGCTTAATCCACTATTCCTCCAGGCTCCAACTGGTAAGAGAATAGATGTAATTTTTGCCCTTAAATCTAAATCGCTGCTTGTTATTTATGTATATATATATATATATATATATATATTTATTCTCATATTAGTATTATATGTATATTTATATTATTATAATAATATTAAATTGTGAATATATTTATATGTGTATTTTTAACATTTGTATGGCTGTTTATTTGTTTATCAATTTGTTTGTGTTTCCAATCTCGGGACATGACAGGAAATTATCATTCAAACATCTAGGCCATTTACATAAATGCAAAAGTGATGTGGCACAAAGGAATGAGACTTTGATATTCACAATCATGATTTTTGAAATGAAGGGTTTATGTCATTCCCTAGATGAGATGAAAGAAAACTTGTCTTCAGTAACAAGTGTTGACTTCTGGTTTTGTGGTTGAGTTATATTGGGAAATAGCAGTACACAAGACAATTAAATTGTCCTCATCCCTTAAAGGATGATATTAACCTTATTTGCAGTAGACTCCTCAAGAATATAGTATCACAACAAAAGCTAATCACATCCCCAAAACAAGAGTGATACAGATATACAAGGTTGATTAGGGATCTTGGTAACTTCAGGAGCGTTCTAGAATGTCATCGCTTGAGGACAAGTTATTTTTGGGAAGGGCGGACTGTCATGTCCCTGAAGTAGAACACTAAAGTATAAAAATAACCAATCATTTGAAATGCAAATAAATGAATTAAATAAATAACAAAGTACATATTAAAAAATATATATAAGTATTAACAATTATCATAATATAATATTATAAATATTATAAAATATATTTATAAAGCTAATGTAAAATAAAATAAACATATATATATTAAATAAAGAACTATATTACAATCCCATTTTAGCCAGCGCTCATAACTAATCTGCAGCGATTTCATGTTATGAAAGGCTGCAGTGATTCCTAGAGATGTCGAGGGCAGCGATTAAGAAATATGGGGATAAAAAAGGAGAAGTGGAGGACAGCAAGTGGGAGATATGGAAGAGCAGTGAATATGTTTGTGAAAAGGAAGAAATGGAAGTGCCTGAAAAGGCAGCGATCAGTTGTATAAAAGGAAATGAATTAGCTTAGAGCAGCAATGGATATAAAAAGGTTGCTAAATAAATAGTCATGTCTTTACAAAGGTTGTGTCTCTTAGAGATGCATCATTTCATGGAAAATAAAGATATAAGATGATTATGAATAGAGGGGGGGATGATTATTAGGAATTGGTATAAATCAGGCAGAGAATAAGACAGCAGATTACTATTCATAAGGAGAGATAGAGCAATATGCAGATCTAAAAAGATATATACAGATCTAAAAGAGGCTGATGCAGATTTAAAGAGGTATAAAAGGAAGGGCTTACTTCTGATAAAAAGAGCAGATATCAAGAGGAGATATATGTGACTAGGGAAAGGTCTCAATGAGAGGTATATGAAGATAAATGATAAATTAATAAGGGATGTAAGTTGAATATATATATTATATACGATTAAGCAATAATAATGCTTGCAGCAATTATTGAGCCTTATAAGTAATTATGGTACTTTAATATGAATGATAGATTCTTACTTGATCTACACTAACAATATACTCTGAGTGTTAAGAATAGATCATCGATCAAGGGGAAGAAACATATAGACCTGGAAACAAACAAGAATCAATCCAGTTCATCACCACAAATTGCTGTTACCATATATACCCTATATTCAAGTGTATTTTTCTGCAAATCATTGTTTACACATGTATGCATATCGCCTATATGATAATAAGAATATTTAATGAATGATTTCTTGTGATAGAATAGGTGATGTGCTTGGTTGTCTGAAACCCATCTTGTAGGATGGGCTTGGGGTGGAGTGGTAGATAGGCTAAGTAAGGACGCTTATGTAGAGAGCTAATAGAGCCCACTTACGATCCTCGCTCAATTCCACAAGATGGCAAGTGTCTTCCGAGAGTTGAGACATTGATGGGGAAAGCAAGTACAAGTTGCCAAGGGGGAGGGTTGTGGTATACACCCTCTTAGGATTGGTATATGGCTTTGTGTGAAACCATAATGCCCCTTCTCCCAAATTTAATATGTTTGCAGTGTTGATAATCTATGGATGTGATGTAATTGTCTAACTTTCATAAATATATATATGTATATATTTGCATATCTTGTTCATATGGTGTTTGTAGGATTCAAACCCAAGATTTCATTATTAAAGAGATATTTTAATTGGTAAGATGAATCCTAACCCTAGTTACTGCAATTTGTGTTCAGTAGGAAAATTCTAGGGCAAATTAGGGTAGGGGACAATACAGGCACGAAGTACTTAATGGGCTCATTGATGACAAGGCAAGTAAGAGTTGCCCGTTATAAGAGTGGCCTGATATAATAAGAGTTGTCTGTTGGAGAGCAAAGCAAACTTGAGTATATCTGTTACACATTACCATTGGAGAGCGTATGTTTAAATTAAAGATTTAAACATTTGAGATATATGTGTGTTTGGGTCGACATAGAATGGAGTTCAAATTTAATCCAAGGTGGTCGACTTGTGAAAGAGAAAAAATTAATTTAACGATAATGTAGAAGAGTAATGCATCAATTTGGTTTTAGAAAGGATAATAAACATGTAATATGGGCCAACCCATATCCTTTTGTCGCCTAAAGCAAAAGATTTAAAATTAATTTAAATCGCTCTTGAGATGATCAACTTCCCAATATAGGCCAACTTCTTGCAAGTTATATGGCTGACATCACATATATGAGTAGTGCCAAGCAAAAGGATTACATACATATTAAGAGGAGCGCTCATTAGCAACTACATATAAGATGCGGTTATGATGAATATATTAAGAGGTGCAATCTGCTTATAAGGAGAAGCAATTATATTGTAATGGCATGCGATTTATGTTATACAAGCAGCAAATTGAATTGAATTAAAAGGCAGCAATTTACATTGTGTTTAGAGCAGAGATTATCTATGAAGGGGCAATGATTAGGTTCAAAAGTTGCATCCATTGTGAAAGGTGGTAAATATTGTCAAAAGGTATGTCCTTTACCCTTATTGAAAAGATATAAAAGGAGAGAGTTAGAGGATGTTGAAAGCAAGAATCCAATGGTATTTCTGAGTATTGAAGCAGATTTGAAAAAAGAGAAGGGCAGAAAATGAAGTTTAATTCTGATTTGTTCTAAGAGAAAGAATGTGTGACTAAACGTACAGAATATGAGCAAATTACATGAAGTATAAATGCAAAATTATATGAAGGATATGAGAAAGATATTGACATGTTATGATCAATTTTATGTAAAGAAGTTGTCAATGAGTTAGATCAGTTTTGGTGAGGAAAGAAAGTGTGTGATCAGATTTGTGAGAGAAGAAAGTATTTGTGTGTGTGAACCTGATTTGAAAAGGAAAGACTTACATTATACAAAATCAGAAATAGTGATCAAATTGTGAGAAAAGGTAATTGTGTGGATTGTGAACAGATTTGGAAGGTTATTGTGTGGATAGCGATCAGATTTGAAAGAAGGATATTGTATGAGTTGTAATCAGATTTGAGAAAGGAAGATTCTGTGAAGAAGCATACTATATCAGCTATTGAAGGATTAATAGGTTGGAGCCTCTTGCTGGGTTAGAGCTCAGTTTGTGTGGGGGTTGGCGCCTATCAATTAGAGGTTGGAGCCTTTTGCTGGGTTGGAGCTTAGTTTGTGTGGGGGTTGGAGCCTCCAATAGGTTGGTGCCCATTGCCTATAATTATGTCAAGTGGAGATTGGAGTCTTTGGTAGGTTGGAGCCTACAAGAAGAAGAAGAAGAAGAAGAAGAAGGAAGGAGGAGGAAGAAGAAGATTAATCTATAATACATAAGCAATATTTTGCTGTGGTTTTTTTCTCGAAAGGGTTTCCACATAAATCGTGTGTTCTCATTGTGTTCTTAATTGCTAGATCTTGCATATGTGTAGTTGATGTGATTGATTGAGCTTATAACCACGTACTCATCAAGGGTGAGAAAATGCTGTTGCCCACAAGCTCAACAAGCTCAAGCCCTCTCCCTACATGAGGATATACTTAGTTTTGAATGTAGATAGCTTGTGTCTCCATGACCTTTGCATGCTTGATGAAAAGGAAAAAGAGGGGCAAGTGCTTCCTTCAATTAAAGGGGACTCATATGAACTAGAGTCAAAGGACAATGTTCTACAAAAGATTAGATCAACCTTGGTGGATTTTTTGAATATAACTTTAGATATATTGCTAAGTCCATTCTCATGGCCTGTTGTAATGTCAATTATGGTGTTTGGTATTGTTGAACACTCTCTTGAGGTTTGTAGTGCTTTAAACACCATAAATCCATCTCCATTAGGCGCCACACATAATGTTTCTAGTTGCATGAGACAATTGGGAAGATAACACATTACACCATTGAAGTGCATAGCAAACCTTTTGTTCTTCATTATTGACTTTTTCAAGGTTCTACACATGTACAAACCAAAATACTAAGGTGTATTCGCAATGCACAGTATTGACACAATTGTTGCCTTTGTCCTTAAATCCTTAAAGTGGTGGAACAACCTAGAAGCCAGATTTGGATATTACATCTAACACCATTCAACCTGATTTTAGAAGGTGAAGAGTCACTTGGAAGCTCAACTGCTTACTTCCATAATGGTTCTTTGGCCTTTGCAGAATTGGAAGATTATGCATTTGTGTCTATATAAGTATATTTAAGATGCTAGATAGTAAATAACATTGCATAGACGTAGGTAGTGGAAGATAGACAACAATACAAAAACAATACAATAACAATACAATTCCCTTGAGAGTGTGCCATGAATAGAATATATACATTAGTAAATTTTTGTATTCTAGTTCAATTATCTTTCCCGTTGTCCTCCTTTGGTCAATATTTATAGTTTTGATTAATTGTTAATGCTGCTTATGCATAGAATATTTAGATTCTCACAATTTAGAGTGTTGTCCCTTTTTGTTAGATTTTTATGATCAGATATAAAAGCAGAAATTTAATTTAAAATCAGACACATAGACACAGCATATACCCTGGGAAAACCCTCCACTTGAGGGAAAAAAACCCAGCAACAAAGATCTCTCTTATATATATAATAGTGACAACAATTCACTTTACAATGAGGCCAATCACAAGGCCAATATCCAGCACCAACTCTAGATGCAATGACAGATAATAATCTGCACTTCCTTGATATCTAAATTTGCACTTAGAGAAATTTGCAATCTGCTCTTTGATGAAATTCGCACTTGAATGAAGGAATGAATCGAACTTGCTTGATGTCAAATGGATGGGAATGACCTTGTATAAATACAATTTGTGGGAGAGGTCGCACCTCTTCAAGAACAAGGTTGGGCACAATAGTAGAAATATAATTACAATTAAATGATGTGAATTACAAGGAAGTTTGGCCCAATTAGGATTTATATTATTGCCAAGTGAAGCGCCTCTTCACTTTAATTATCTCAATAAAATAAATAGCCGATAGGCTATATGAAATTTTATGTCTTGAATAGAGGTTGGAAGGATGAGCCCGAAGTTGCTATAACATCAACACTCCCTCTCAGCTAGGGAGGAATACTTCCAGCTGTACAAGACACATCACCTCATCGTGATGTCAACCACCATGGCTACTCCCATATGTGGAAAAGGAACATATCACCTCATCGTGATATTGACTATCATGGCTGCTCCCATGTATGGCATATGTACACAAGTGCCCATCGCGGAATCACTCAATGTGATGTCGTCACCTCATCGTGACGTTCACCATGGCTACTCCCAGAGGGTGAAAAGCACAAGTACAAGAAAATCATCACGGACTCTCTCACGTGATGTTATGGAGTCACACACATGACATCCACCATGGCTACTCCCAGAGGGTGGAAACAAGGGCTTTCATCTCAAATTTCTCTCACAGAGAAAGATGCATTAAAGAAGGGCTTACACCTCAAATCTCTTTCATAGAGAGAAATGCATTAAAGCAAATTAGAAGATCACTGATACTGAGACTCCTCAGTTAGGGCTTCATTCTCCACAATACCAAGCTTGTCTCGAAAGTACACAAACTTTACTTTGGCAAGAGGCTTGGTGAGAATATCTACTGTCTGCTCATCAATGCTAATATACTTCAACTGGATTGCTCTCCTCAATACCATATCTTTGATATAGTGGTATTTGATCTTAACATGTTTAGTTTTGTCATGAAACACTGGATTGACAGAAAGCTTCGCACAACTTTGATTATCACAATGAATGACAGTTGGCTCCAACGATTGTCCAAACAATCCTGCAAGGAGCTTTTGAAGCCACATTGCTTCTCGAGCTTCCACACAAGCTGCAATATACCTGGCCTCTGTGGTGCTCAATGCCACTGAAGACTGCTTCTTGCTACACAAGGAGATCATCGCAGACCCCAAACTAAAACAACATCCGGAGGTGCTCTTTCGATCAGTGACACACCCTGCCCAATCGAAATTAGTATATCCATGCAGCTTCAAGTCCACACTAGAAGAATATCTCAAGCCATACCCAACTATGCCACACAAGTATCTCAGGATATGCTTCGTTGCAACTAGATGTATTTGCCTTGGTTCACACATGAATTGACTAATTGCACTCACTGCATAACAAATATCTGGCCTAGTATTGACTAGATACATCAACGATCTAGTCAACTATCTGTACATAGTAGGATCCACCAGATCTAAACTAGCTGCAGCCTCCTTAATCTTTTGAAAATTGGTTTCCATAGGTGTAGACATGGATTTGCAATCCATCATACCAAATCTCTTCAAGATGTCTATAGTATACTTTCCTTGACTCAGAATGAACTCATCCGGCTTCTGCCATACTTCTAAGCCAAGAAAGTAGTGCATGAGACCAAGATCCTTCATTTCAAATTCAAAAGCTAACTCCTTGCATTTGATAATGAGGTTATCTTCTCCAGTAAGGATTAAATCATCAACATAGAGAACCAAGATTAATGCTTCGCCATCAATTACCTTGAAGTAAAGGTTTGAATCAACATCATTCTTGGAGAAACCCAAGCTCATCAGGTATCGATCAATTCTTTTTGTACCAATGATCTGTAAACTAGGACTTTAAAGTTATTTGAAAACTTAATCCAATACAGATTTATCCCCTAATTGCAGCAGTAATGCGTGATTGTGTCTAAACCGTTGAAATTATTACAAGTAGAGTTCACTTTAATCCAGATTCAAGAAAACATAAGCTAAGAACTTAAGGAATCAAAATGCTGAAAGAATAATGAGACAAAAAGAACAGAGAGAGATCACTTGATAACGGAGTTCGCTCAGGATGAGCTACGTCTCCGGGTCCGCTTCTCAATCGTAGGACCGCTTTATTGATATTGCCAAGCCAATAGCCTTCTTACAATATCGAGCCTCCAATAAAGCATAGACTTCCACAATCTCATTCACAATTACAATTTTTGGTGTAGAAAAACACCTTATAATTCACTCAAAGATTCTTCAAATTTTGATTAACTTGCCAAATATATTCATTTTGTTTCGTACAATGTTTGCATTTGTATTTTAGACCACTTTTGTTTTAGTGGTTAGGGGGAATTTTAGCCATATAGACCCATTTAGCTAGGTTCGGCCAACTAAAATTTAACAAAACAAAACCTAACACCATACATATTTAAACCACATTCGGTGGTATAATGGTGAGGGTTAAATTTGCAAGCCGCGTGGTCGGGGGTTCAAAACCCGCCGGCCACGTTTTATACTGGACACGGACAGTTATAAACAATAAAACAAACCGAGTCTATATATATTTCCGACGGTTAGGTTTGGTGCAACGGCTAACCACTCGGCCGTTCGGCCGGAGATCACGGGTTCAAACCCGTTAGAGATTTTTTTGCCAAACGAACTTGCCGACGAAACATGGTGGAGATAGGACAAGTGTCGTGCCGAAAGCCTGCCACGTGGCAGTTTTTGATTCGCTGTCAAAGCCAGATCATCCGCCATCTGCGTGCCACATCGTCGCTGACTGTACCGCTGACTGTGCTGCCACGTGGATGCTGACATCATCGTACGGATGACACGTGTCAACCGCGGATTGGTCCATCTCAGACTTGTACAGATTGTTGATGTCATCTTGTACGGATGATGATGTCATCACCATACACTCTGTCCACCAAGTCAACCTGAAACTTTGACCGGCCGTATCTTGCGCATATGAGCTCCGTTTTCCACGAAACGAACGCCGTCAGAATCGTCTCGACGAGCACTTTGATTTGACGCTGATTTTGATGAATTCCGAGATGATCATTTTTTCGCTTCCTGTCGGCCCTTGGTACACTGTTTGACCAGACCTTTGACCAAACATAACTTCCACCTATGATCTCCTTTTGACGCGATTCAAGTTGCGTCGGGATCGTGTCATCGTGCTCTTCGATCTGAGACTACTTTTGGCTGATTCTGAGACTATGAAATTTTGAGGTCTTTTGGATCCACCTGGATCATTCCTCCCCACTGAGAAGCTTTTGGACCTCCAAAAGGTCTGTTTTTACATGCAATTTAAGTGAGGGCATCTTTGCCTCACTTGCCCAATATCAGTTGTCCTTCTTTCTTGGAACCTGTGCATCTGACTCATCACAACAACAATCAAAACTGTATTGACATTGTTAAGCACATTAGCAATATACACATCCACATTCAGTGTTGTTGCTATCAACCAAACACTGCTAGAGAATAGAAGGCTGAACAACAAAACCAAATTTACAGACGAGAAAAATAATGTACCAACATCATGTTTATCTTTCATCATTGGAACATCCTTAGAATCAGATATGCTTTTATTCTTTGACACTTCTTGTGGTACAGACATAAGTGCCAGATTATCACTTGCATTAACTACCCTTTTCAATTGCCCCATTGTCACAAAAGATTTATCAGTCTTAATTGAATGAGAGTGCACAATGTATTCAATTCCTTCCTTAAACAAGTGATACTGATTATGTTCCTTGTAGAAGATTGATTTTCTATCATATAAGTATGGGCTACCCAACACAATGCCACAGATATCAAGTGGAACCACGTCAAATTCAACCTCATCTATAAATTTAGATGTTATTGCAAATTTCAAACTGCATTGCTTAGTTACTCGCAATCTGTTATCATTGCACACCCAACCTAACGGATAAGGTTTCTTATGCGGCTTGGTTTCCAATCCCAACTGTTTAACAACTTCCTCTGAAATTAGATTAACTTGAGACCCACTATCAATCAATGCATTAGTCTTAGTGTTTTTAGAAATCACCCTTATATGAAATAATTCACTTCTTTTGCTATCTTCAGGAACTATACTCTTAGAAGTAGGAGCACATGAAACGTTAGTGGCATAATCACTACCAACAAAAGCTTTACCTTTCAAACTTACAACTGAAATCTTTGTTTCGTCATCAGAATCTGATCCAAGATCCTGAACAACAGCTGTAGTCTTTTGTTTACCTTTACGATCCTTAAACCACTTAGGCCTCGATTCCGGATGCAATTTCCAACACTTCGCATCTGTGTGCCCTTGCTTCTGACAATGCGAACAAGTAGGTTTTTCACCTTCCTCTTTCTTCATAGTAGCTACTTTCCTCTCCTTACCCTTCTTATTGCCTTCAGTTGGAGGAATAGATTCCTGTTTTGAACCAAAACTTATGTTCCTTCCACCTGCTTCAATATGGGTTGCTTGTACACAAACTTCATCAAAATTAGTTGGATTAAACATAAGAATTGTATGTTTCAAATGCGAATGCAATCCACCTATATACTTTAATAAAGTTTCTTGCGTATAAAGAGGAATACCAAGAGTAAGTGCTTTCTTCCTAAACACTTGTGTATATTCTTGAACTGTTTGTCCTTTACCCTGTCTTATGTTTTGCCAATCCATAACAGCTTGTTGCATATAACCCAAAGGATAAAACTGTTTCTTTAAAGCAGAAGTAAACTCATACCAAGATGAAATGATTTTACCGTGTGTAGCAAGATCATCTTGAATCTTGCTCTCCCACCAAACCAATGCAGTGCCTCCCATTCGAAGAGTGGCTAGTTGGATTTTAGAAGATTCATCCAAGATCTGTTGAACCCTGCAATACACTTCGATCTGCTTAAGCCAGTTATCCAGTTTCTCTGCATCCAATTCACCATTATACATAGGCAACTCAAATTTGACATCTAATTTCAATAAAGGAGAATTAGTTGATTTTTGTGCAACTTTTCCTTGTGAAGAATGTTTTGGACTTTCAGAAGATGAAGAGGACGAAGAAGAAGATGGGGAAGAAGGTTCAGGAGGGTCACTACCACCTCCTACTCCTTTACCTTTTTCCTCTTTCAATGAGGATTCAATTTCCTCCTTTTTTCTGTTCTTGAGTTCCTTTTTCCTCTGACGCTCTTGCCTTTCCTGGAAAAGAACTTCCAGCATAGCTTTCATTTCAAGAAAAGCTTTCTGGAAAGCTTTCTCATCGAGCTTTATAGAACTTTGTTCAGCTGCCATCTCTGATCGTGGAAAAATCCTTCGTCTTCCAATCTCTGGGTTGATATCTGTAAGTGAACCTTCACCTTGCTTCAGTTTCAACCTGGTTAACATTCACCACCTGCAATTATCCTACAAAACGGGCTCTGATACCAACTTGATCTGTAAACTAGGACTTTAAAGTTATTTGAAAACTTAATCCAATACAGATTTATCCCCCGATCGCAGCAGTAATGCGTGATTGTGTCTAAACCGTTGAAATTATTACAAGTAGAGTTCACTTTAATCCAGATTCAAGAAAACATAAGCTAAGAACTTAAGGAATCAAAATGCTGAAAGAATAATGAGACAAAAAGAGGAAGAGAGATCACGCTTTGATAACGGAGTTCGCTCAGGATGAGCTACGTCTCCGGGTCCGCTTCTCAATCGTAGGACCGCTTTATTGATATCGCCAAGCCAATAGCCTTCTTACAATATTGAGCCTCCAATCCAGCATAGACTCTCCACAATCTCATTCACAATTACAATTTTTGGTGTAGAAAACACCTTGCAATAATTCACTCTCTAAGATTCTCTCAAACTCCTGAAAATTTGATTTCTAACACTTGAAAATCTCCATCTCCTAGCCCCTTTTATACATTAAAATTAGCCTAAATAGGCTTAACAAATTCATTAATTGCCTAACCCCCTCTCAACCTTCGTACAATGTTTGCATTTGTATTTTAGACCACTTTTGTTTTAGTGGTTAGGGGGAATTTTAGCCATATAGACCCATTTAGCTAGGTTCGGCCAACTAAAATTTAACAAAACAAAACCTAACACCATACATATTTAAACCACATTCGGTGGTATAATGGTGAGGGTTAAATTTGCAAGCCGCGTGGTCGGGGGTTCAAAACCCGCCGGCCACGTTTTATACCAGACACGGACAGTTATAAACAATAAAACGAACCGAGTCTATATATATTTCCGACGGTTAGGTTTGGTGCAACGGCTAACCACTCGGCCGTTCGGCCGGAGATCACGGGTTCAAACCCGTTAGAGATTTTTTTGCCAAACGAACTTGCCGACGAAACATGGTGGAGATAGGACAAGTGTCGTGCCGAAAGCCTGCCATGTGGCAGTTTTTGATTCGCTGTCAAAGCCAGATCATCCGCCATCTGCGTGCCACATCGTCGCTGACTGTACCGCTGACTGTGCTGCCACGTGGATGCTGACGTCATCGTACGGATGATATGTGTCAACCGCGGATTGGTCCATCTCAGACTTGTACGAATTGTTGACGTCATCTTGTACGGATGATGATGTCATCACCATACACTCTGTCCACCAAGTCAACCTGAAACTTTGACCGGCCGTATCTTGCGCATATGAGCTCCGTTTTCCACGAAACGAACGCCGTCAGAATCGTCTCGATGAGCACTTCGATTTGACGCTGATTTTGATGAATTCCGAGATGATCAATTTTTCGCTTCCTGTCGGCCCCTGGTACACTGTTTGACCGGACCTTTGACCAAACATAACTTCCACCTACGATCTCCTTTTGACGCGATTCAAGTTGCGTCGGGATCGTGTCATCGTGCTCTTCGATCTGAGACTACTTTCGGCTGATTTTGAGACTGAAATTTTGAGGTCTTTTGGATCCACCTGGATCAACCAAGCACAAGGAGCTTGCTTGAGGCCGTACAAAGCCTTCTTCAGCCTGCAAACATGAGACTTCTTCCCATGAACCTCAAAGCCATCAGGTTGCTCAATACATACCTCTTCCTCGATTACACCATTTAGAAATGTTGTCTTCACGTCCATCTGGTGTATCTTCCATCCCTTAGATGCTGCAATAGCAATGATGGTCCTGACGGATGTATAACGAGCAACTGGAGCAAAGGTTTCCTCATAGTCTACTCCCTCTTTCTGAGAGAATCCTCTAGCCACAAACCTAGCCTTGTACTTCTCGATGCTCCCATCAGCTGCATGCTTGATCTTAAAGAGCCACTTAGAAGATACAATAGATTTACCTTCAAGTCTAGGTACGATGTCCCAAACATCATTCTTGAGGATGGATTGATACTCCTCAAACATAGCATCTTTCCATACTTGTTGACTAGTAGCTTCCTCAATACTAGAAGGCTCAGACTCAATGATTTGACTCATCAATGCGACATAGCTTGAAAACTTGTCAAGCCTTTTGCTTTCTCTGAATGTTCCTCTCGGGGCTGCAAACCTTTCTGCCTCTTGCATTGTTTACCTGGCCCAAAGAGGTCTCTTACGACCAATCACAATGTCTGAAGGCCCATCAGTAGGTTCCAAAGGCTCAGCTGGATCATCATCTTCTTTAGGATCAGTAGCCTCCCTCTGAATCTCAGGAGTATGGTCAACTTCCATATCCTGAGGAGACTCATGGTCTTCATTGTCTATCTCCATATGAGTGCTCATAGATCTCTTAAATGCAACATCTTCTTCAAATGTAACATCCCTACTGATCTCAATCAACTTTTGACCTGGAATGTACACTTTGTAGGCTTTTGAAGACTCACTGTAGCCCACAAAGATTCCCTTCTTGCCAGATGGTTCCAACTTTGTCCTTTTATCTTTAGGTACATGAACATACATTGGACAACCAAAGATCCTCAAATGACTTACTTTCGGCTTCACCCCTATGAATGCTGCTGCTTAGGTTTGGTTGGGCAATCCTTTGCATAGTGACCAAACTTATCACATTTAAAACATTGAACGCGAGATAGGTCCTTCTGCTTAAATGCAGGGGCACCATCTGACCCTTTATCTCTATTCCTCTTGAAGTAACCTTTCTTTCCTTCTTTTCCTTTCTTCTTTGAGGATTGAGCAGCAAGAACATGAATGTCTTCATTTGTAGAGCTTTGACCAATGCCTCTCGTAGCCAACCTTGATTCTTCTTGAATACAAACTGCTCTCAATTGATCAAACTTAGGAAGTTTTGATCTCGCATTGATTCCTTGAATGAATGACTCCCGAGATGGGGGAAGACCATTGAGAGCCAACATAGTCAAATCCTTGCTATCAACAATATGCCCAATGGTAGAGAGCCGATCTCTCAACTCGGAGATCTTCATGAAGAATGAGATGACAGATTCTCCTTTCGCCATCTTGATATGATGAAGTTGCTGCTTTAATGCAAGAGCTCGACTTGTGTTGTTGATCTCATACATCTCCAAAGTCTTGAACATATCTCTTGCTGTTTTCAACTTGGAGATGATTGGCACAATGTGATCTTTCACGGAATCAACCAACATCTTTTTCACCTTAGTGCCATTTCTTCTCCATTGAGGCATTCGCATTCTCATTGGTTGGTTTGGGAACTTCGCCCTCCACGAACTCAACTAACTCATTTTCCTCCAAAGTGAACATCACTCTAAACTTCCAAGATGTGAAGTTTGATGCGTCCTCAAGTCTATCTTCAATCTTGAGCCTGTTCACCATCTTGACGATAAGATAGATGCAAGAGAATGAGAATAAGAGAGGATGATAGCGCTGCTAGATAAATCTGATCATGATCTTCTTAAACCCACTTTGATACCATGTTAGATTTTTATGATCAGATATAAAAGCAAAAATTTAATTTAAAATTAGACACATAGACACAACATATACCCTGGGAAAACCCTCCACTTGAGGGAGAAAAACCCAACAACAAAGACCTCTCTTATATATATAATAATGGCAACAATTCACTTTACAATGAGGCCAATCACAAGGCCAATATCCAACACCAACTCTAGATGCAATGACAGATAATAATCTGCACTTCCTTGATATCTAAATCTGCACTTAGAGAAATTCGCAATCTGCTCTTTGATGAAATTTGCACTTGAATGAAGGAAAGAATCAAACTTGCTTGATGTCAAATGGATGGAAATGACCTTGTATAAATACAATTTGTGGGAGAGGTCGCACCTCTTCAAGAACAAGGTTGGCCACAATAGGAGAAATATAATTACAATTAAATGATGCGAATTACAAGGAAGGTTGGCCCAATTAGGAATTATATTATTGCCAAGTGAAGCGCCTCTTCACTTTAATTATCTCAATAAAATAAATAGCCAATAGGCTATATGCAATTTTATGTCTTGAATAGAGGCTGGAAGGATGAGCCTGAAGCTGCTATAACATCAACACTTTTATATTTCTTGGGTGGTCTTGATCATCAATATCAATATCGATATTGTTTTATGCTCTCCCAAGTTTTTGGGATGGGAATGGCAAGGGGCAATGGGATGTGTTTTTGGTATATAGATTTTTTTGCCATTTTTTAGGGGACAATAGGGGATGAATATGAAAAAAAAGGATTTTTAAAAAAAATATAAGGAAATTTCAAATATTCATATGATAACATTGATAAAGCATTCATCATAGACATTATATAACCTTAATACATAACACGATACTTGAATTGAGATTTCACATTAGAATTGACAAACAAATAAACGAAATTTAAATGCTTTCATTGTCAATATGCATATAAAATATATAAGAATTACAACAAAATGCCCAAAGATTGCAAATTTCAACTACAAAATGACAAAAACATAGAAAACATATAGCTGTCCCTAATTAGCATATGCATTTGGTAGGTTTGCATCAAAATAAAATTCGAGTCCGAGTCACTGCCACTATAAGGGGCTGCCTCAAGCAATGAAACCCTAACCAATCCCTCATGTGCCTCCTTCTCATCAACCTATATACCATCTTTAGGATCAGCATCCCAACTTGATGTTGGAGTTTGGTGATACTTAGGATTTTGTCAATCATGTAGCTGCAATGCACCACTATGTACAACCACCAACTTTTTTGATCATCTAGAGTTAAGGTTGTTCCTTTTGATAGATTGGATGAAGCTATATGTGGACCAATTCCTCTTTTCAGCAGAGGAACTAACAACTTGTGAAAGTTGGTGAGTGGCTAGTATCCTCAACTTTGATGAATCCTTTCCATGCCACATCCACCATCCAATAGGGTTTGTTTGAGCTAATTTAGCTCTATTTGTCCTCACCTGTGGTTTGCTGAAGGTTGGACTAAGGAGATTGACAAATGCAAGCCACTATATGCGAAGTTAAGAAGATTCATCATTAGTATACATTTTTCGAAGGGCCTTCATGAGCCCTTCTTTCACCTCTTCATCATGAGACAAAGGCATTCTTCTAAGCCTAGCTACATACCATTTAGGATTTAGAGCATAGGCTGCCATATGAAGTGGGGTGTTCAATGTGTTCCATCGTCGTGTCACAATGGGTCTAGGATATTCATAAAATCCCAAAGTAGGATTCCTACTTTAAATGACTTGCTTAATTTACCCAAGCATGCTATCAAAGGTCTCATAAATCTCTCCAAGGCTAGGAGAGTCTATACTAGCATATCTTATGACTTGCACAACAAGCTCAATGAAGGAGCAAACATATCTACAAGTGCAAACAAGTTACAAAAATTAAAATTTTAAAAATGATTAAGAATTCAAGACTCAAATGATAGAGTGAATGTTATTGCAAAGAATGAAAATAATTTACAAGTTAAAAACATTAATAAATTAACTATTTAAAAATTTAATAATAAAACCACGATTTCTTATCTCACTGTGGACCACCAATTATCATCAAGGATTTTTTGTTTAACATTTATTCTTTCAGATGTGCTTTCCTATGACCATCAACTCCACTTTGAATTAACTACCATTAACTGTAAAGCCTCTTGGACCTCAATCATCCTCTCTAACAAAATGAAGTAGTTGGCATATCTAGTATCCATGGGCTTAAGGATTTCTTTCCTTGCAAAAGTCTTGAACAAAGCAAGTGAAGTGTAATGGTTGCAAATGAATATCTGTACATCTCTAGCCTCTAAGACCATTGCCTTCACCCAATCTATCTTTTGAATATCCTTCAATGCATTGTTCAATTTATGAACACAATATGGGGTCCAAAAAAATTGCTTGTAAGCACCCTACACCATCAAGCAAACTAACTTATACACATGGGCTAAATCGGTCACCACTTGTATAACATTAGAGGTTGGAAGTTGCATCCATTCTCTTCCTTGAACAATCAATAGGTCTAAGAAAATAAGAGCCAACTAAATTTGTGACAATAATATTGATGAGTGGGTGATGTTTTATATTGTTCCACCTAACCATGATGATGAAGCATTCGTCTTTTATCCAAGCTTGTCTCTTTTCTTCCATCAACACTTTCACCTTAGAATATTCTATATCATGGAGGGTGGTGCATAGCTTATGTCCCCCAAGTGGGGCAAATGAAGGATCAACAACTATCACATCTTTGAACATTTGTTTAAAATAAGAAGAACGTGCCACATGAAATGGTATGGCATGAGCATTAAAAGACTTAGTAATATAAGACTCTACCACCTCTCGTGATTGTATGTTAAATATCCATGCAACACTAGTAGTTCTTTTATTTCCCCTGGTAGAAGTAGAACATTCTCCCCTTTGAATTTCAACATCCATGTCTCCCATAGGCAATTGCACACTAGGTTGCATACTCTCCAATGGAATTCCCTTATTTTTTGCCTTCTCCTCCATATGCAATTTAGTTACATCAGCTTTCTTAGCTGGAGTTATAGTTTCACAACCTTTAACCCCTTCTCCACCTATGCCCAAAGGATGAGAATAAACTCTCATATAGCTGCCCCTATACTTTTTGTTGCACAAATGACAAAGCCATACTCTAGTCCTGCCTGATTTTTTTTTGGTCTTTGTCTATTTCTGATGCAAATTATAAGAGAGGTTTTTTGGGGTTAAACGGGCCTTTTGCATGGTTTTTGAGGGGTTTGGAAGGGCATTCAAATGAGTTAGTTGACCTTGCTTTCCCTGCTACACACCCACTCCTAGAAGAACCCCCAATGGTAGCCATACTTCTATGACTTCTAGTTGAGGTTCTTTGTTGCATTTGAACTTCAATCTCTTCATTCTCACTACTCTCATTACTGCTCATTGTTTGTATTTGTTAAGAATATTAAACACAATTGCAAGTTCAAATAAAAGAGAAAAGATAAACAAAATGCCCTCCTTATGTGTTTGGAAATTTAAAAAAACCTTAAAATGAAGTTGCTTTTTGTTTTTATTTTTTTGAGGGTTGTATCATACTATCAGGTATAGGTATGGATTAAAAGGGTGGGCAGGTCCTTGTGGGCTTGCCCATTTGTTTTTGAAAAAAATTAAAATGTGTTTTTTGAAAAAATCAATTGGAAAAGTTGTTGGCCATCCCTTGTGTCTTTTTTGGCATCCCTAGGATGTTTCCCCTTTTTTTTTCATGCATGGGGGTTGAAGAGGGACGCTTCCTATGCATCTTTGTGTACTCAAAATATCCCCTATAGGGGACGAGGGCATTTCGGTAGGGGATGCATCCTTGGGGAGCAGTGATTTCGTATGTTTTATATTTGAGGTTGAAATATTTGAAGCTCTGCATCAAACGACAAGACCTTTTAGGCTATGCGTTGTTTCACTACAAGAAAGATGAGATGGCAGGAGAAAATGAATAAGAAGGTGCAATCCAAGTGACGAGTGATAAGAAAATTAGAAAATCACTTCATAAACACAAGATGCTTTTTTCAACCAATTCACCCAAATCCTCTAATAGGTGTTTCTATTGTCTCAATTCTTCGGTAAATTAATTGGAGGTTGAGTTTCCCCTAAGTTCCAAGTAAATTTAGATGTTCTTGTGTTTGATGCCGAAATAAATGGAGATGTTAATAAATTCTTAAAATAACTTCTCTAAGGAAGAAATGGTTGGGATTGCATATCCGAGGGTATCTTCACTCTTCAAAAAGTTCTGATAGACCCCTTCTTTGTAGGACATAGATCAAATAGGGGAATCCAAAACATGGGGAAAATTCCTAGAAGCCTTAAATAATGAATTTAACCCTAAAACTGTTTGATGATTGCTACATTGAGCGGCTTTACTTGTGTTAAAGAAATGATCCACTAGCGCAAGACTAATTGATGTCTTACACGACCTTTGTGAAACTTGACTTATTTGAGTTAGACTATCTTAAAATTATCAATTATTGTAGCAGCCTCCAACCATTCATTTAGACCACACTGAAGTTGATTAAAGGTTAAGATGTTTGGAGATGCTTATCATCATGCAACAACCATTGAGGAAGAGGCAAAACAAGACAAAACTTAAACGCTAAAGAAAACGCCTTTAGATAAAAAGCCACATTTGTCTAAAATAGGTAAATAATGCAATAAGCACGAAACAATCCACTTGAATGTGAAGTGTTGTCATGCTTAGAATGCATTGGATATGCACATAGAAATAGTCAAGCGCTCTAGTGGAACTCATTTAGAACCTAGAAGCAACAATATTTTAGTAGGTGAAGAAATCAATCTTAATTGGGAAATTAATTCCTAACCTATGCTTTGAAGAGAGATATTGATGTACAAAGAAGAGTGTTTTACAGTATTTGTTAAAGTTCAACTTGCGTCAACACACTTTAGTAGTTGATCAAGTGAGCTTTGAATCAACATACTTTAATATGATTGAATGTGTGAAATCAGATGAACCACTTATCCCAATTAGCAATAATCTCGATTCCTTGGTTGGACAACCTCTTTCCCACATCATGTTCAGGAAGCTTGATTACAAAATACACAAAAGTGTTGATACAATGTTTGTAATTCTTCATGCCCTCTTGAATTTCTTAAGATTTTTCAAGAAGAATCTGATTGTATGATATTCATTACTTAAAAGAATCTTTAATTTGTTTATGAGGTAGCCATGGTCACACCTGTTTCAAGATTCGAGTTTGCCTGTAAGATATACTATTCTCTGAATACTTTTGGGAATTATTCAAGTTCAGGAGATATTAAGTAGGGTTTTTATGTTATGATTAGGTTTAGTAGTGTTTTTGCAAACATAATTCCTTACAGTAATAGGCTTTTGCTTAATCATAAATATTTGACTGAATGTAAACAAAAAACTAAAGCTGTCTTATGCATTTTCAGTTGTTCTAACGGTTCTAACTGAACAAATGATATGAATTGAAAACTAACATGTCTAATTTGATTTCTATAATTGTGAAGCAAGTCTCATTTCTATTCAAACCCCATTGGTATATTTTGAATTGTTGGTGAACTTTCATAATTGTATTATATTGTGTCAAATAAACATTGGAATTCTAGATACTATTCTGAAATCTATAGTTTATCTCCATTTACAGCAGGAGCTTTTACTGGAGCTGTCACGGGTGCATTAGCAGGCCGAGCCTCTGACAGTGGCCTTATTCGTGGAGCTGGATTAGGAGCTGTGGCTGGTGCTGTTCTATCTGTTGAGGTGTTGGAAGCATCTCGGGCTTATTGGTATTCAGAGCGGTCCAGATCCAGGAGCTCATCGTCAATGGTAAGCAAAGGTAAAGGTTGTGTCTTAGGTCACAACCAAGCCTGGCACAGTTTGGTGTATTTCCCACGGCAGAAACCAACTTGGGGATCTTTCCATTTAACTTGCATATTGTTCAAACTTTTTATCCCTGAGATTTGGCCTCATGACTAAGCTTGGGAGTAGATTATCTTGCAAACCTACCTACACCTAGAGTAACGGCTGGTATGGTTTCTTGGTGCATTTTGGGGAAGAAAACAGAGGCAGGCAAATTTTGAGCATAGTGGTATTCCTTTTGTGTAGCTCAACTTGGGAAAATAACTACCCTAACCGGTTGAAATAGAGAAGATATTCAGAGACGATCTAATTATCAGATCTTTCCATTTACTGTACATATTAATCAAATTTTGTACAAAGGGTTTGACGTAGTGCTTGGGACTAAATTGAACCTTATGAGTCCACCTACTTTTGTAGTATGGAGTACCAGAGCTTTATCATCCAGATGGTATGGTTTCTTAATACATATTGGGGAAAAATGCAGAGGCAGCCAAATGTTGGACATAATGATTATATTGCTGTCGTGTAGCTTCACTTAGTAAAATAACTTACTGTAATAGGCTGAAATAGAGCAGATATACTCAGAGGGCCTGCTAATTGGACTTAGTGTTAGGCAACTTTAAAACCTTTCAATAAGAAAATGAAAGAACTTTGAAATACATGATTTCTAGCATGTTTCCTTGTAATTTCTACCTTTCTGTTATTTGGGATGTTTTTGGAAGTAGTTCCTTTAATATGTTTCATAGCCTCTTCATTATTTGTGTTTTGATGCTTCTCGAAAATGTAGCTTCAATTTTGGAACAGGTTCTTTCTTTTTAATTCCTTATTTTGCTATTATAACTTTGTATTGCCAGGAACCTGTTGTGAGCTATTTCACACATCGCCCCATTGCAAATGGGGACCCTCACTAGTTTGCTCTTAGGGTTTAGCTTTGAGTAGCAATTTCATAGTCTCTGTTGCTCTGGGAAATTTCATGTCAAAGTCTGGAGTCATCACCCGAGCCAAGTTGGGAATTTGGGCTTGAAACTAAACGTGAACGTCATAGAAGTGCTTAGAAGACCCGGCAGACGAGGATCGCCTGTGCTTTCGCTCAATTCTGACACTTCCTATTTTTTAGGGATTCTGCTTTTTTGCTTTTTTCGTTTTTGGCATTTCTGGACCAATCTGGAATTTACTATTTTTAGAAAGTTGCTTTTTGCTTTTTTCTATTTTTAGAAAGTGCTAGGTCTCACTGGCAATGGAGTCAAAAGTTTCCACTTTTGGAATCAAAAAGCAGGCAAAAATCAAGCAAAAATCGAAAAAATCATGAGAAAAGCAAGAAAAGCGCATGCAAAGATTTGAAAAGCAAAATAAAGCGCATGCAAAGATGAGAAAAGCAAGACAAAGCGCATGCAAAAGCTGGAAAATCAATTGAAAAATCGCACCTTCAAGAGAGAAAATCATAAAAAAATCAAGTAAAAAGCAAGGAAAATCATGGTGAAATTCGCCTAAGGCTGGAGAGGTGCGCCTATGAGGAAATCCAGTTCAATCTTTAAAAAATCCATTTGGAAATCCAATTAAATCTTGAAAAAATCCAATTGGATAATTCGAAATTCCAGTTGGAGAAATGATAAAATTGGCTAAGGCAAGTAAAAAATTCGAATTGGACTTCAAGAATTCCAAGATAAAGGAAATCCAGTTGGATGATTAAAAAATTCCAGTTAGAAGTCGAATTTCCAAGAAGGGAATCGGAATTTTTTCTAAGGCAAGAGTCACCTTGGTAAGAGGAAAAACAAAAATCCAGTTGAAAAGTGGATTAGTCCACTTAGAAGTCGATTTTTTCTAAAGGAAAAAGAGAAATAAAATAACTTAAGTTTTTATTTAAAAATAAAGACTTAGTTAGCAAGCAAGAAGGGATGCCTTGGAAAAGTCAAAGAAAGAAGATAAGATTGCTTTTTTCGTTTTAAAGCAAAAGCACCCAATCAAGGAAGAGATCGACCCTGGCAAATAAGGAAACTTTTTATTATAAAAGAAGTGCTTGTGAATTTATTTTTCATTGTTCACAGGTTAAGTTTTTCACAGGCAAACTTCTTTCAGCCAAGGGCGTCCTTTTTCTTCTTATTTTCTTCTTGAGCTGCAAGTTACATTGATTCCAGAGTACAAGGTTGGACATTTTTCTTCTATTTTCAGATTTCTCAATCATCTGTAGAGTCATAACTGGTGAATTTGAAGAAGAAAAAAAGATTTTTATCTTGGATTTGCACAAAAACTTAAGTTTTCCACTGAAAAGTCCAGTAAATTGTTTAAAAAATTCTTTGAATATTCTTTTAAAAGATTAAGGCTAGTTAAACTTCATTTTATTAAGATTTATTCTCCAACCAACCTAGGCAGTCGAAGTCTAGAATTTTTTAATTAATTTATTTAAATACTCTCCAGCCATAAAATCGCCTTTTTTACAAATTTGTTAAAATATTCTAACTCCGAGCTTCGTACAGGCACAATGTCTACTTCGAAGAATGTAGGAGGTGGAGTTAGAAAGATCCAGGTAAAGGAAGTTCTCAAGGAGTTCTATCCAGAATCCCAACTATCGTCAAAATGGAAAAAGGTAGCAGATACCAACTTTGAGCAGTTCAATGCGATTCAACACAAGAAAAGGATGTTTGGTACTCAGCATGAAATGCCTACACCCATTGCAACTAACATCGTCAAGTGCGGACTTCATCAAGCAATAGGATTTCCACCTGTAGTTCAGTGCAGTGAGTTGATGGTTGAATGCGCCAACAGATACAATCCACAAACAAGATCCATTAAAGCATCTAACGGGATCACTTTGGCATACTTTACAGAAGATTCAGTCCGAGAAGTGTTTGGAATTCCTCGTCGCCAGAAAATGTTGAACAAGACTCAAAAAGAATCACAGGCTATGTTTGATCAAGCCAAAGAGTCTTGGATGGACATAGTTAATTCCAGTTGGATCAAAGAACCAAAAAGGCATCGCTCTAAGTTGCCAAAAAGATTAATTTGCACAGATTTTAAACCAGAATACAGTGACATGATTCATATGCTGAACAGGATTATGGGTACTTCTCAAGGAGCTTTCTTCGAAGTATGGATGTTTTCATATGTGGAAGAGGTCGTATTAGGAGTGGAAGCAATAAATTGGGCAAAATTGATAAGTGATAACATTGATTTCTAGTTGCGAAACTTGGAGAGGACCAAGACCTTCTATATGAGTTCCTACGTAGTTTATATCTTGGCGCGGTTTACTAAGTATAGAGGACTGATTTGCAAAGGGGAAGTTGGACTTCGAAATAGCCAATTCAAAGCATCTGAGTGTTACCCACAGTTACAGTTGCATTATAAAGACAATTATAAGATAGCTAATGACGCTTTCCTCATGTATATCACCCGATTGCTCCAAGGAGGAATTCAGAAAAGGTTGTCTAAAGAGGCTATGGTATTGCTTGATAAATTCGGATCTTGGTTCATCCAATTTCTGACTTTTACATACATAAGAGTTCATGGGTTCCCGGGTGCTCCGTATCAACTCCCTCGGTATCCAATAGACAAGATTATTATGCTTGAAGTTGCAAGGCAGTTGGCACATGTGGATTTCATTCAGGGGAAGAAGAACAAACAAGGAGTGGATTTTCCTGTTACAATTGGGAAAATGCTAGAAGTCTGCCCCTCATTGCAATCAGCTAAGGCAGCGAAGTTAGAGTTACAGTTTTATAAGTTTTCCACTTATAAACCAAGGTTTGATTACGATCCATATTTGAGAGTTCACGGGAAGAAGTCCCTTCATGTTATGCAGATTGAAGATTATTGGTCTAACCTGGTGGATGAATATGGAGTCAGGAAGAAGATGTGGTCTAGAATTCCAATAGACCTTGTGAAAAAGTGTGACTTATTTCCCATCCCTGACCAGATAAAGGACAATGGAGACTACGTGCATCCTCAATTTGAACAGGAAAAGAACAAGCCTATCTTGTTGCCTAACTGGACACATCCTGAGTTGACTGATTTGGATGTATTGATGGAGGATATTGCAGCATACTCAAGGGAATGGGTAGATAGTCAGATCAGCAAATTGAGAAAAGAAGGAATTTCCCTTACTTATGCCACGCTGAACAATGAAGAAAGTTAAGGGGAAGCAGTTGGAGAAGGTCCTGATGAATTCCCATGTGCAAGCAAGAGGAAAGCAATGATTGAAGACCTTCAGACGAAAGAAAAGGAAACAGCTAGCAAAGAATTGGAGAGTAAGAAGCAAAAGGTGAGTGAAATTCCATCATCCTCAAGTACTTTATCTATCAGAGTAGTAGAAGAAGTGTCCATTGTTGGGATTGAACCAAACCATGAACAAAAGGTTGAATTTCAAGAGTTGGAACCGCTGGATTTTGTCCAAGAGCAAACCTTCACTGAGTGTTTGGAAGGAGATGATACTCTGATGATTGAAGGCATGGGAGATACTGAGATCCTTGAAAACAATGAGGAGTTGGGAGATGAAGTAATTTGTGCCTTAAAGGAGTGTGATGATGATGTTCAATTGGAAGATGGGATGGAATTATCCACTATCCCAGCTTGGTTATCTAAGAGTTTGATGAAGAAGTCTAAACCACTAGATGAAGTTCAACCAGTTGAAAGCATGCAGGACTTCTTAGAAAGGATTGGCAAAGCTAAAACGCCAAAGAAGCCTAAGAAATACTCTCAAATTATCAGGAATGATGCAGGATCCAGGGTTTTACAAGTTGCAATCCCAAAAGTTGACAAGCCTAGAGATCAGATTACTCTTATGGAGTATGATGTTACAACATTGGACATTGGGCCAACCACGATAGATCAGGATTTCCATGAGTTAGCAGACACTTCCAAGGCCATCAAGGAGAAATTCGACAAAACAGAGGAGAAGAAGGAAAGACTAGAGTTAGAAAATTTAAGGCTAATGGAGATCATTCAGCAGCTAACGGCCCCTTTGCACCAAGAAAGTGAAGCTTTTATTCCACCATCATCCCTTCCTTCGGAATCCATTGACACTCTTGAAGCTATGAGGATCACAAGCCAAGCGACCAGGAGTTGGATCAACAATATCTCAAAGCAGATGGAGCAATTCTTGGAGAAATGCGCTCAGACTTATGACAGATATGCCTTGCTTATGACTTAAACTGTCCAAATTGAAGATAACTGGGAAGAGTTCTAGTACGTAAATGACAAAGTAATACCTCGTTTGAAGGTTTTAAAGGAAGTATCCCTGCAAATATTGATCCAAGAAGGTGTTATTGAGGAAGGAGCCTCATATGATTTCAGCAGATGGTATCATTCCTTGTTGGCTAAAAAGAAGATATATGATGGAATGAAAGAAGAGTGTGCTGTTATACAGAATGCACTTGGAAAAATTCAGTTTAAAATCCTCACTTCTCTTGAAGGATTAACAGGGCAGGAGCATCATAATGCAGATGGCTTGGATTTGGAAGGATTGAAGAAAAATGTGATGAATATTTACTTTAAGGAAGTGCAAATTGTTACAGAAAATCAGCTTGATGATATGTCGTCTCTTTTGACCTTTATGGACAGCTTTCGAAAACAGGACGATAGATGGGAAAGCACTTTCACTCAATGCCTTGAAACCTTGGACATAATGGGAGTACAACTGGATTCTATGCCAAGCATATCAATGGAGGAGCTCGATTTGGTGTTAACAAAATTTCTTGCATTTGCAGCCAGGGAGCAGGCCAAAGGGAATTGTATTTTGGATTCCCATTTGCTCGAGTAATTTGCAAGGTGTCATTATTTCCACACTCCAAGTGGCTCGTCCTACTTGTGCCATGTGTCCATTGGGTTGGTTATGCTTTTTAGGGTTAGGGTTTCTTGAAATAATCTTGGCCATTGATCTCAAATCAATCTGGGCCGTTGCTTTGTAATTGGGGTGCCTATATAAACCCCACGCATTTCATTCATTCAGGGAGAGACTTATGAAATTGTTGCTACTAGTGCTATTCAAATAATAATTTGATTCAGAGTTGAGCATTTGTTATTTTGAGAGCTTGCATGGTTTCATAATTTCTTCAATAAAGTAAATTAGTTTTAGCATTTTGATGAATGAAAGATTGATAGTGTTGGAAATAGTGAAATTAGTTCATACCTTTTTCAATTGAATGATTTTCAATTTGATGTGCAAGGTTAGTCTGAACGTTGAAACTGTTTAACTTGGATTCTATTGCTCATATACATTGTTCGAATTGATGGTGGTATTGTGTAATAGGACATCATTCGTAAATCCATTGAAGATTGCATCATCTTTGTCTAGTTGTAGTCATTGTGCTTGGCAAAACAAAGATTGGTTTAAATTTCATTGTCCAACATTTGTCTCTTAAGTTCATAAGAGTAGTTTGGCATAAATTTAGTTCCTAAACCCTCACCCCTTTTCCTTTTATTTTATCTCAAAGTCGAAAATCCCAAAAATATAAGAACGTTCAACATCAAATCAATCTAAATTCCTACTTTTGAATAGTTCATTATCCAAGGTCCCTTTGTGAAATCAGCATATCACATCATCCATTGAGCTTGTCCATCCCCAAACTTATTAAACATTGGAATTACCGTATGATCTTTTAGCAATCTTAGCATACGAGGTAGTTTTTCAAGAGAGGATAGAGCGTCTTTGGACTATTCTAAAGTGCTTGGTGAGTTATAAAACACGCATCAACAGAACCCTTTTATATAGACGAATTTAAATTGAAGGTTGAATAATGAGGGAGGGGAGCTTAAATTAATTTTTTTTGGTAAAATTCCTAGTTAATCCTCAACGGCCACAATTATTTGTCATAATGTGTAATATTTTGAAATCTTTTGAGTTATCTATTATTGGTCTAATATCATAACAATATTTCCTATAATACTGTGTTGCGACCTATATTATTGGGGGTCTTATTCTACTCTTAACGCTAGGTAGTTATGGCCAGGGCATTATGATTTGCATTGCTCATGGTTAATGTATATGCCAATTGTTTGAAGAGATTAATTAGACAATTATGATATGTCAAGTTTGAGGGCTTGGTCTAATAGTTGTACACGCATTCATGTATTTTGTGTTGGTTCGCTTTTATTAGCACTTTACTGTCAGTGTTATCATTTTATATTTGAAGGTTGTATAACCAAGGATATGATTACTGTTAGTTTCAGGATCAGATTTAACAGAAAACAGAAAATAGAAAAAACACAAAGATCAAGAACACATCATTTTACCCTGGGAAAACCCTCTTACTCGAGGGAGAAAAACCCAGCAAAAATATATCACTTATATATATACATCAGATGAATAAGAGCAGAAATCTGCTTTACAATCAGACCCTTCTCAAGGGCGAACTTGATACGATAAATGATGAGAGTCTCTTCTTAATACAACTGAGTATAAAACTCCTTGCAATCTGATGTGCTTCTAAAGGATGGCCATCTGCTGCTGGAAGATCGAACTGCTTCTTGAAGGTGCAAATGAAGATGAGAATAACTTGATGATAGAATGAAATAGCATGACCTTGTATATATACCAGCCTAGGCAACCCTTCATCTAGGTCGGCCCTTTTGATAAATGGCAAATAAACAATATGATTTTGTAATAAGGCCGACTTGCCTTAATAATCATTTATTATTTTAAATTAGAAGAAAATATCTCCCTAAGCTACAAACACTAACACTCCCTCTTAGCTAGGGAGGTATTTTTCAGATATCCTCATCATGGAGTCTCTCAACATGACGCCCACAATGGCTACACCCATTTGTGGAAAACTCAACGGTTCATCACGGAGTCTCTCAATGTGATGTCGTCATGGAGTCTCTCAATATGACGTCCACCATGGCTACTCCCATGTGTGGAAAGAAACACGTACAAGTGTCCATCACAGAGTCTCTCAACGTGATGTTGTCATGGAGTCTCTCAACATGACGTCCACCATGGCTACTCCCATGTGTGGAAAAAACACAAGTACAAATGGTTCATCACAGAGTCTCTCAACGTGATGTCGTCATGGAGTCTCTTAACATGATGTCTCATCTCAGTCTCAGAGATGAACAAGGACTCACACCTCATATTTCTCCGTCTCAGAGAAATATACACAAGGGCTTTCACCTCATACTTTTCTGTCACAGAGATATATACACTACAAGGGCTTTCACCTCATACTTCTCCGTCATAGAGAAATATACACGACAAGGGCTTTCACCTCATACTTCTCCGTCATAGAGAAATATACACTACAAGGGCTTTCACCTCATACTTCTCCGTCACAGAGAAATATACACTACAAGGGCTTTCACCTCATACTTCTCCGTCATAGAGAAATATACATTGCAATAGATCTTCATGATGATGTGACTCCCTTTGAAGCTCCAAGTTCTTGCATCAACCTCTTGACCTCCTCGTCCAAGGTTGCCTCTGTTGGTTTGTCAGACTCTCTCTGAATGTTAATTCCTCCTCTTTGAAGAAACTGATCGGAATGACAATCTGAATAGATTCTTCCTCTTTGAGAGATGTCTCCAGTTATGTGCCACAAACTCAGTCCCAAGGCAGCAAACTGTGTCTCCATTCTTCAGCCTACATGACTTCCTCACAGGATGTAGCAAGCTCTTCCTCCCTTGAATGCAATCTCTCATCATCCTTTTGCTCCTCGATCCGTCATGGAAGCATTTTTTAGAGAGATTACTAATAGTTCATAGAATCAAACTATCCCAAAGAGAAATACCAATGCTAGAAGCATACATGATTCACTATTCCAATGCATGAAACTACATAAAAGATTCATGAACTTTATTCAAGGGTATGAAATACTTATCTCTTTATTGATTATGTTGCAGCGATTTTACTCTTCCTGACAACCATCATCTTTGCTCGATGATGTATTGTAGAAGATAAAATACTTCTATTGTAAACTGTTATTAGACCACTTCAAATTTGCATAGCCATAAACAGAAAAATCACACCCACTTCCTTAAGCGACATCAACACCCACAAAGAAAGACACGTCTCCGTACTCTCTCATTCAAACACTTTTCTTTACTCAACACATAGGCACAAAAATATCTCTCACGGCTAATACATAAAAAAAAAGCCCGTTCTTAGAGTATGTAGACAATGTAACATCTACACTGCTTATAGTACAATCCATCAATACACATTTCTCTATCTAGACATTCAAACAATCATACAATCGATATGAACACCCACTCAAGACGCATACATGGCCCGTCTTTGTCAAAAAAAAAATCATCTCTTACACTGAGCCATACACACTGAATGCAGACTATTCAAGCTATACAATTTCTAAGCGCATCCACCAAATTCATGACAACATCACAGTATATTTCTGTTGGAAATAGGATGCCATTTAATTGCAATCCTAAACATTATTTATTTCATGTATCTCCTAAGTCCTTGGAATGTGTTCATTAACACTAGGATTAGGAAGAGATTAATATTTGATGAAATAATCATGTTAATTGACATTTGTAATTAATTCTAAATGTTAGGAGAATGTGAGGGCATTCATTATGAGTTCCTAAATAATAGGGGCACATGGGGCACCCACATGGTAGGTGACACTCACCTTGAGTTTAGTTAACTATTTGGAGTAAAAGAACACTTCTGAATGCATGTAAAGATCCTAGGAGTTAGGGTTTGATGTTTGCATGCATGAAGTTCAGTTCAGTTCAGTTCAGAAACAATTTAGTTTAGTTTAGCTCAGTTCAGTTCAGTTCAGTTTAGTTCAGTTCAGTTCTAGTTCAGTTATCTTCAGTTAGTTTTAATTGAATGCTAGTTGACTCTAGTTAGCTTGGAATGCATGGCTAATGACTTGAGTTGCATGACAGATAATAGGGACTACCTCTAGTTAACAAGGGATGACCATTCTTGCATGAATGGTGTTGAGAAATGTTTCAGTTAACAAGAAATGACTTGGACCCAACTTGGGCACCCAAGTTGGCTTCTTGGAATTAACTCCTTTGCATGTTGAGATATTTCAGAAGGCTCAGTTAAGTTGGACCACTTTTGGGCGCCTACTTTGAGGATGAAGCTTTGAAGATATTTATAGAATAGAGGTTGAGTTGCTACTTCAGTTTGGGACGTGTTGATGCGTGTTTCATGACACAACAAACATTTTAGAACAAAGTGTCACAGACGCTCTATTCTCTCTTGAAAAACTACCTCCTATGCTAAGATTGCAAGTAAGGTCATGGGGTAATTCCAATGTTTAAGATGAATGCGGATAGGCTCTGTGGTATGGATGTGATTTGCTGTGGGCACAATTAAGATTTTGCAAGCTATTCGGAAAAGCGGAGACATAAATGCAGTATCATTTTGGATTTTATGATTTTATAAAAAAAGTGAAAAAGATTAAGGGTTCAAGAGATCCTATACTATTCCTAAGAAATCAAGAGAAGACGAGGATTAAATGAAACCAAATAAACAATACTCTGTTTCGCCACGTTAAACGACAACTACACAGAGCAAGTGCAATCTTCTGGGAATGTGCTTATGATTTTCACGTAATGAATAATTACCATCAAATCGAACAACAATTATTCAAACAGAAGTTAAACATCCACGATAAAGCTCAGTCTAACTTTGCACATTGAGCGAAATCATCCACCCAAAGAAAGTATGAGCTCGGTTTCACCAATCTCCGTTATCAATCAATCATTCTTCTAACACACATTATAATTCAAATTTACTAAGAGAGAAAGAAAATATGCGACCATGCAACTATTCGACAATCAAGTATTCAAGGCACCTCATGCATTTGAGCTTCATTATCAAAGTAGTGTTTTCACAACAATCTCATAAAAACTCTCTTTATTTCTACAATTTAACTACTTGCTCTAACTTCTTAATCTCCAATCTCTAATCTCTAATGCTCTAATTATCTCTAATCCTTCTAATGAAAATGAGAGAGTGAGGGGGGGGTTTATATAGTTTTCAGATTACAATGAACGGCCGAGATTGATTCAGGATCAAAGGCCCAGATTAAATAGAACTAAACCCTAATTAGGGTTTCTAAAACCTCAACTAGTTAACTGAAGAGAACTCTAGACCTCTGGAGTGGCATCCTTATCCACTTGTGCGGCCTCACGCTCGGCGAATCTGGACACGATCAAGCCGACCTCTTCCATGGCAATGTCAGGCAGCACGTTGATATTGTACTCCAGCAAATCTAAGCTCTCAGCACACTCTGCAAAAATAGTCGCCCATCCTGGTTCCTGCAGCAAGAAAGAACTTCTGATGGCCATGAAGTCGAATACTTTGGTGAAACTTTCTTTCATGACTGGCCCGGTGGTGGAGAAAATTCTCCGCACAGGTTCTTTTAAAATCTTTGGCCGCAAGTGTTTCTTTCTGACAGCATCCTTATCAAGCATATTTGCAGCCATTTCATAAATTTTACTCTGAATTTCCTTCGCTTGTTCTTTAACTCTGATGCCATCCTGCTTCACTTTTTCAAGAACTCTTCTTGAGATCAAAGCATAATACCATCCGTTAAAATCATATGCCGCTCCGGCTTCAATAACCTTGTCCTCAATCAACCTTTGCTTTGCGATGCCCTTTAGTTCTCGAATACATGGGATGATCCTACTTTGAATATCTTCGAGACTACTCCATGATTCCGCCAGGTCTGCAACTCGTGATAGCATAAAGGAAGCCTGCTCATTTACTTGCGCCAACTTTTCTGCAAACACCAATGCCTCTTCTTTCTTCCCAGCCATCCAGTCTTTAGCCTCCCTCGCTGTTGTCAGCTCTTCTTCAAAGTTTGCACCTGGTTCTTGTGAAGCATTTGGAGGTAAAGGCGCCACTTGTTCACCCTCATTTAGTGGCTTGGTCAAGTGCTGGATGTAATCTTTCAGGCGCTGAATTTCTTTTTTATACTCTTTCTTCTTGGCAACTTCTTTTTCTAACCTGACCTTGATGGTGGCCACGGAATTGACCAAGTCTTCGACCTCTTGCCCCTTTGTTGTCGGACCCATGTCGATGGTCGTGATAGCATATTCGTCAGGAGCAATTTCATCTTGGAACTTGTGGGCTGTAGGTACTGCAATTTGTACCGTGCGATTGCCAACCTCATCTCTCTGGATGGTTGAGAACTTCTTGGGCTTCTTCCTTGGGGCAGTTTGCTCTAATCTCGCCAGAAAATCTGTCATTGTCCTCCTCAGGGACCTCTACTGGCGCCTGTCTTTTCAATCTTTCTCTTAGCCACTCTGGGATTGTTGGCTGCTCAATTACGTCCTCCTGTTGATCCTGGACATCTTGTATATCCTGTACTTCCCGTTCTTCCTGAATCTCTGGCATATTTTGAACTTCTTGGACCAATTGCATACCCTGAATTTCTTGGACGGATGGATCATCTTGGATTCCTTTGAGGGCGGAAATCATTCCTTCCTCGAATTCTCCATCCATAATATCTGTATCATTATCCGATTCCAGGATTTCTGTGCTTGCTGGAGAAGGTTGATCATCATCTTCTACTTGTATTGGCTCAACATTTTCAATTGGAGAAGGGATTTTAGCATTTTCCAAGGATTTTCTATCCATGGCGAGCATTTCTTCTATGTTCCTGGAAGTGGCCGACTGAAGGGGTTTAGACTTGTGCTTCTTTCGAGAAGGACCTTCATCTATCACTTTACCCTTGTCTTGTCTTGCAGATTTATCGACTTCCTTCCTCTTTCGCGAGTTGGCGGCATCTGTTTGTCCATCTCCACGAGATGCACCGGCGTTTGAAGAACATGACTCTGTATCGCCCATCAATTCATAGGTGAATTGCACATTTCTTTGTTTCAAAATTTCCACCTGCCGATCTATCCACCACTGAGAGTATTTGAAAACGGGCTGCATCAAAGTTGCTAGGTTACCCATCTCAGGTTCAGACCATTTTATAGGAGGGAGTGGCTCATTCTCTTTGAAACCTGGTTGCACGTATATTCCATCATCCTGTAGTTGATCAGGCACTTTGAAAAACTCGGTAGCCCTTATCATGCTTAATGGCAATCTTGACCATAACCTTCTTCTTATGTCATATTCATCTGCTGCATTGGCCCAAAAGTCTTCTAAGTCAACCCGATGCTTGTACCTCTCTCCGTCCACGGTTTTGATGTGATGGAGCGGATCAAAGTTGTTCCTGGATTTGTATGATATGAATGGATATTGTTGAATTTCCAGTCGAGCAGCCTCTGCTGCTTGTGCCGTCGGACATGACTCCTCCATATTGCCGATGAAAAAGGGAAAGGTGACAGCCGCTTTTTGCTTTGGTCTTTGAATATTCTGATATGTTTCTAATTGCCTCAGCACTTCCAACAATACCATCTTGTTGGTCGGGTAGATAGGAAGTCCGTAAGGATTTCCTGAGAATCTTTGGACTCTGATATAAGTGAACTTAGGATACTGAATGAACCAGAATCCATATCGACTGATTAGGCTCTTGGCTTCATGTGAGAGTCTTTGGTGCGTTCCGCCTTGAAGAAGCCGGGTGATATACATCAAAAAGGCGTCATGAGCTCGCCGGAAATGAGACTTCTCTTTCAATTGCAGCTGTGGATAACAGTCGTAGGCTTTGAATTGCCCTTGGCCATTGCCAACCACGCCTTTGCAGGTCAAGCCAGGATACTTATAATATCTTGCAAGTGAATATACAATGTATGAGCTCATGTGGAAAGTTTTGATCTCTTCAAAGTTGACCAACTGCTCGTGCAGGCTATCGCTAATCATTCTGGACCAATTGAACATCTTGACTCCAGTGATTATCTCATCAATAAAATAGTACATCCAATTTTCGAAAGGAGCACCGTGGGCACTGCCTACGATTCTGTTTAGTAGCAAAACAATGTCACCATATTCCTCTTTGAAGTGAGTTCTGATCAATTTCTTTGGCATCTTGCTTGCAGTAGGCTTGGGTTTTAGTAACCAATTCTTGTTTATGTTGGATGCACAAAGATCTTGCTGGCTCTGATAAAGCTTGAGTGCATCTTGCTTGGTGCGATAGGATGTTCGATTGTACACTGGAATTCCAAAGGTTTCCTGGATTGCTGGCTCAGACAAGTAGGCAAGGACTCTTCTGTCAGGAGCTTCTATCTGTCTGTCTCGTGCATTGTAGTGTAGTGCACATTCTACCATAAGCTCAGGACATTCTTTTGCTGGTGGAAATCCAGCTGCGTGGACGATTCCATTGCGCATCATTCTCATGGCAATTGGTGTAGGCAGACGTCCGTCAGTCCCGTACATTCTCTTCCGGAAGTCTTCGAGATCAACGTGGCCAAGATCAGTGTCCACGACGTGCTCCCACTTGGACTTGATTTTCGATTGTGTTTGCACACCTTTGCTTGCAAACATCATCTTGACTGCTTCGAAAATAGATCTGCAAGAACAAGTAGAGAAAATAATCAGAATTCGACATTTATATCAGTTTGAAAGACATTCCAGCTAACTTTCAATTCAGACTTCGTAAAAAATCAAGCTGGAAAGAAAATAACGATGAAACTTCATGTTAAAATGAAATGGACAAAACAAATCTGCCTTGTGACTTCTTGGAGAAGTGATCACGATCACAATGCAAGCTGATAACAAAATATTTCCTTCACTTTGCTGCAGATTTTCTCAACCTTTTCTTCTCACACTTTCTTCAAAAATCGAATGATTGCACAAATGAGAAGTGAAATCACTTATAGAGGTGAGAAGATCGATTATTTTAGCAAATTTGCGTTGTTTCCTTCGAATTGAGTTTGAACTCATCTTTCACTTTGCTTCCGGATGGCAAGTTTTATCTTCAATGATCTTGTCCGGGAAAGTTTCCAATTTCAACGTTAGTCTAATGAAAGCTCTTTATCTTTCTTTCCAATTTCGAATTTTTCAAGGCTCATCCTTTTGGGTGTTGGAAAATAAATGATTAAAATAATTAAAATAATTATTTTATGTGTCCATTCCAACCCATTCGTTCTATGGCGAATTACTTTTGATTTTCGAAAATTTCCTCATCAATGCCTTAGGCGAATTTTCACTTTCTCAATCTTCTTGCCAAAATCTTTATCATCCAACTTCATTTGGCCATGATTTTTTAATCGTTTTTCCAAAATTTATCTAGCCATGTCCAATTTTATTTGGCCATAAATATTTTTCTTCCAACATTTCTCTAGCCACGTCCAACATTTCCTTGGCCATAAATTGCCTCTTGTCCAAAATTATTTTGCCACGTCCAATTTTATTTGTCCAAATTCTCTTGATTTTTCCACAATTTAGCTAGCCATGGCGAAAATTTTCTCTAAACACTTGGGCGAATTTTCTAAGTGCTATGCATATTTTCATTTTCCAAAGGTTTAGACTTAGGCAAAGTTTTAATTTTTTCTCACCTCTCTATACATGGCGGACTTTGTCTATCTTCAAGCCACTTACAAGGGCAGACTTTGATCTTTTCCTTGCCATCTAGTGGGCGGACTTCACCACTTGCCTTGCCATCATCATTGTTTTAGAGGGCAGACTTCATGCATTTTGATGCCATCTAACACTTAGCCAAGGCGGACTTCCTCTCTTTTGATGCCACTTAGTTTCTTGGCTAAGGCGGACTTGCTTGCTTTCATTGCCAATCACCACATGGACATAGGCAGACTTTACTAGTTGGCTTGCCATTGCCAACCTTTACCCAGCCACACAAGGGCGGACTTCATAGTTTGCTTTGCCACTTCCTCTTTGACTAAGGCGGACTTGATCAAATGCTTGGCCATTTGCATAGCGCAGACTTCATCCTTTGTTTGGCCATCTTCTCATTTCCTTAGACAAATCCCTCTTCTCCATGGGCGGACTTCATCATTTGTTAAGCCACTTCTCTCATGTCTATGGCGGACTTTGGCTTGTGGTTGAACATTTCACTCTTTGGCTGAGGCGGACTTGATCAGATTGTTTGCCATTGGCTCTCTTTACCCAGCCACACAAGGGCGGACTTCATAGTTTATTTTGCCATTTGATGCTTTGACATGGGCGGACCTTGGCTTCTAGTCAGCCATTCCTCTCTACTTAGGCAGTATTCACCATGAATTCTCAGTCATTACCTACCTTCACCATGATCAGTTCGCCATGAATGCTCAGATTTCTCTCGAATTTTCCAGATTTTTCCATGAATTGCTCAGATTTCTTGACTGGTTTTTCAAAATTTCCACCATTTTTCGTGACTTTCCAGAATTTTTACGTGATTTTCACCAGATTTTTCACCATTTTTGAACAAATTTTCCAGATTTTTCGAACTTTTTATGTGATTTTCCAGAATTTTACCAAAATTTCAAAAAATTTCGAATCGATTTTCTAAGAGTTTCGTTGATCTTTTTGAACTTCTGAGTGGATTTTTGAAACTTGTGACCTTTCCAAATATAGGAACTTTCTAAAAATAGAAATTTTCCAAAAATAGCAACTTTCCAAAAATAGACCCTAAAAAATAGGGACCCAGAATTGCCCAAAAGTGCTAAAAAAGTAGGTCCTAAAAAATAGGGGGCCCGGGGTGAGAAACCCTAAAAACTTGGAGGTGTCGGAATTGACTGAAACGACAGTCGATCTTCGTTTACCAGGCCTTCTAAGCATGATGGCGACGTTTATACAGTGATCTAGGCTAAAACTCAATTGTTCGACTCGGGGGACCGTTCAAAATTCAGACTCAAAACCCCCAAACAAAGAGCAGACAAAACGAGGCACGTGAAAGCAAAACCCTAAAAGGCAAACATCAAGGGTCCCCATTTGCAATGGGGCGAGGTGTGAATTAGGTCACAAAATCTGGCGACTCCACGTGAGGAATGTTCCTGAACATTCCAAAGATAAAGACCTATTCTGAATCTGGAATCTCTAACCAAATCCAACTAACTTACCTCTAGGTTAAAAGGTGTACTCAGAAAGAAAAGAAACCCTAGATTGGATCAAGACACTCTTCTCTTCAATCACAAGTGTGTGCGAATGCGTCTATTCCATCTTGTGAAATCAGTATGACTCTTCGATTATGTCATGGCAGGCTTTGTAATTTGTCTTAACTCCAAAAGCATCCTTGGATAGAGCCTTGCTGCTAGCGATCGTCTATAGCCCCGGTAAGGTTATCTTCTATAAACTCACGGAGATTGCTCTACTTCTGATGATTTATAATTTCTTTAGATTTTCTTGTTTTTCTCTTTTGATGATTGATCGTCTTGAGTGCATGCCTGTAGAGATGTCTGGACACCGAAAAGCCAAATGCTTTGATTTTTCATTTTTTCATTTCTTTTCTTTTGATATTCTCTTCTTTTCATATTTTTCCACATTTTGGCTTGTAAGCAGTGAAGCTCACGTGGGTTTGAGTATTATAGTGGCGCTGGAGCCAGACTTTTGATTAGCCTAACCCTGACTTCTCCTAGGAGACCATAATAACTCAGAGAAATTATTAAATGTGTAAAAATATAATGATCTTCAATACTCAGTGTCTAGACACAATATACGATTCCCTTTCTAGCCAAGTACAAATCCTAACCTAAAGTTAAACTAGAAGAATTCAATCTCGGATTCCAAATTCCTAACGGGTGTTTATCAATGGAATAATCTAACATTACTTTGTGGAATAAGACCAGTGTGTGTTTGGAATACTTCACCTTCTTGCAAATGGAGATCCTTGATTTATTCAAAACAACTAATCTACGGGGAAGCAAACGAACGCAAGCAGACTAAAAAAAGCAAACTAATCTAAGAAAGCGGGAAAAAAAGCAAGAAAAACCAAACCCAAACAGGAAAGGAAATCTAATCTAGCTATGTACAAAGCAAGACCCACTGGGAGTCTAGGACTGGAAGTAATGCTTCAAGAATTGCCCGTTAACGGGCAATGGAACCTCTTCTCTGGTCAGTGTCTTCAGTTTAAAAGCATTGTCTCCCAAAATTTCCGAAATTTGAAAGGGACCTATCCATAGGTTGTCAAATTTGTTGTGGTCTCCTCTTCTCTCGTGTGCTTTGTCCCAACAAAGGACTAGATCGGAAATTCGAAAAGCTTTGACTCTTGCTCGTTTATCGAACCATCTCTTAACAACGTCTTGATGTTTAGAAAATTTCTCCAAGGCTTGATCTCTCTTCTCTTCCAAAAGAAGTAACTGCGATAATCTGGTTTTAACCCTCTCTTCTTCTTCTAAACATTCTTGCATGAATTGTAGGGTTGGAATCCTCAGCTGTATGGGAAATATTGGATCTTGTCCATAAACCAGGTGGTAAGGTGATGTACCCAAGGAACTCTTTACTCTTACTCTATCCGCCCAAAGAGCGAATCTCAATTGCGTGTGCCAGTCCCTTGGATTTTTGTCTAGCAGTTTCTTGATGACGTTCAATAAATTCTTGTTGGTGGATTCTACTAATCCGTTGCCCTGGGGATAGTAATTTGATGAAAACTTCAGAGTGATACCATGCTCAAAAGCCCAGTTAGAAAATCTCAATTAAGAAAACGCAGAACCATTATCACACACTAAAGCATGAGGACATCCAAACCTGGTGATAATGTTTTCTTCTAAAAAATTAATTACGATATCAGAGGTGCAAAATTTTAAAGCTTGAGCTTCTGACCACCGCGTGCAGTAGTCAGTTGTGGTTAGGATATACCTGTGTTGTGCCGATGAAGGTGGATTAATCATACCAATAAAGTTGAGTCCCCACTTTGCGAAAGGTCGCACTTCAATCACAGGTTGTAGTGGCATAGTTGGGTTTCTTTCTCGTGCTGCAGTGATTTGACAGGTGTGGCAAGTCTTCACGTGATCAAATGCATCTTTAAATATTGTTGGCCAATAATAGCCAGCCATCAAAATTTGGTGTGTTGTTGCAAGCGCTCCTCCGTGGCCGGTTCCGAATCTGGAATGGAAATGCTCTATTGTCTGCTTAGCTTCTTCTTTTCCCAGGCACCTTAGAAAAACTCCTTCGTGATTTCTCCTGTACAACACTGCCCCTTGCAACACGTACCTTTGGCTCTTCATTCGTAGGGCCCTCTTTTGCACTGGTTTTAAATGATTTGGGCATTTGTGATTAAGAAGGAAGTAGACGATATCGTCATACCACTCATCAGGGGATACCTCTTGTAATTCATACACCTGTTGCACTAATTCAAGACCTGTAGCAATGGTTTGTGTCAAAGCTTGGCCACGGACAATCTTCATCGGTTGAATTTCAATATCATATTCCTGGATGATTGTGACCCATTTACCCCTTCTTTCTCCTAATTCGTTTTGCATCAGGAGGGTTTTGACGGTCACATCCGGGACTATGGCAAAAACTTTGCTTCTTAATACATAGTGCCGGAATTTCTTTATTGCTTTAACCAAAGCATATGCTTGCTTTTCAACGTTCAGGTATCTTATCTCTGCATCCTTGAAAGGTGCACTCATGAAGGCAATAGGATGTTCATCCTTCTCATCTGTTCTTTGTGTTAACATCGCGGCACATGTATGCTGTGATGCGAAAGAATAAAGGTAGAATGGCTTAGTATAATCAGGACTGACCAGGACAGGAGCGTCAACTATGGCCTGTTTAATCTCTTCAAAAGCTCTTCTTGTCGGCTCCGTCCACTCTATCTTTGCATCCTTTTTAAGCATTTCAGTCAAGGGCCTGACTATTTCAGCAAATCCTGTTATAAATTTTCTCACAAAATTAATCTTTCCGAAGAAAGACTTCAATTCTTTCTGACTCGAAGGCAAACCAATTCTGGAAATAGCCTCTACTCGATCAGGGTCTATAAGAATACCCTTTTCTGTTATTACATGGCCAAGCAGCTTTCCTTTAGTTACCCCGAACACACATTTCTTCGGGTTCAAAGATATTCCATATTTTCTGCATCTTTCAAATATCCTTATCAAATCTCTGACATGAGTTTCTCTTTTCTTTGAAAACACTGTAAGGTCGTCCATATAGACAATGATGCACTTTCCTATGAGATCTTTCAAAGAAATATCCATAGCCCTTTGGAAGGTAGCTCCGGCATTGATCAGACCAAATGGCATCCTCTTATAGGCAAATGTGCCCCACTTTGTTGTAAATGCCGTCTTAAGCCTGTCTTCTGGTTCTACGAGCACTTGATTGTAACCAGAATATCCATCTAGGAATGACATCATCTGGGATCCGTTCACGATTTGAATGACTTCATCTAATGAGGGCAGTGGATAATTGTCCTTTTCTGAGGCCCTGTTGAGGTTTCTGAAGTCAACACACAATCTTATCTCTCCATTCTTTTTGCGGACGGGTACCAAATTGGCGACCCACGTTGAGTGGCGCACTGGAAAGATAATGCCTGCTGAGAGTAGCTTCTTCACTTCTTGGAAAATAAGGGGCTCTAGCAGAGGATTCACAGGTCTTTGGCGCTGCCTGAATGGTTTATTGCCAGCTTTGAGTTACGGAGAGCAGACAAAACGAGGCACGCGAAAGCAAAACCCTAAAAGGCAAACATCAAGGGTCCCCATTTGCAATGGGGCGAGGTGTGAATTAGGTCACAACAGGACGCCCAAATGCATGAAGATGAGGATTTGACATTGTTTTTCATGGCATAACTCTATTTGCATGAGATAGGCGTACCTTTTGGGGATAGGGCTTGAGCATTGTAATTGTAACTCTTGTGGAGTTTACAAAGTTGATTAAAGCCTATATATCTCAAGCAAGTTGAAGAGAGTTGGTGTCAGTTTTTATTGCAGGTGTGAAGAAGTTTTGGTGAAGGAAGAAGAAGCATTCTCAAGCAAGAATTGGAGCTATTGTAATTCAAAGATTGAATAATAGAATAATTCTTGGTGGAGTTTTTTCCCGAAAGGGTTTCTCCATGGTACATCTTGTATAATATTTCTAATATCCTGTCTACTTCTTCTATCAACTTTTGTCTACATTCTATAACAGTAAAATGGATTAATCAGATAATCACCCACAAAGAATCTGTAACAAAAGAAAAAGCTTATTTAGATCAGCAATATTAAGGTTTACAAAGTATTAAGCTAAGAAAACACCTCAATTTTTAGCATTTTCTATCACATTTGAATTGCATAATCCGCCAAACAAAGAATCACACTTCACCCAAAGAACAACCCAAAATAAAATGCTCAAGCATTTCTGTTACTAGCGACAAAGACATACATGCGATCACATCTTTCTTAGAGAGCACATTTTTATTTTAAAAACAACAAAGGCCCGAAAAACTCTCATGGCATTATACAACTGACACCCAGGATAAAGAGATAGTGATAGCAATAACATACACATCGTCTCCCTTATGTTTGCACGCAATAAGAATAATCACATCCTTACAAGTCTTTAATGCACTACATCAAAAGAATTGCTTTGCACGTACACACAATATCCTTCCACACTGCCTTAGCCAGAGATAAATGGAAGCAATCAATTGAATGCTTACGACTTCCACCATTGATCACGACATTTCACAAAGAACTATTAATATTTCAATTTCCAGAATGATGCTCGAAGAGTTGTCTTGACTGCTCACCCAAATCTGATCAGATTCTTTCCTAAACCCGCTCTGATACCATGTTAGTTTCAGGATCAGATTTAACATAAAGCAGAAAATAGAAAAAACACAGAGATCAAGAACACATCATTTTACCTTGGGAAAACTCTCCTACTCGAGGGAGAAAAATCCAACAAAAATATATCACATATATATATACATCAGATGAATAAGAGCAGAAATATGCTTTACAATCAGACCCTTCTCAAGGGCGAACTTGATACAATAAATGATGAGAGTCTCTTCTTAATACAACTGAGTATAAAACTCCTTGCAATCTGATTTGCTTCTAAAGGATGGCCATCTGCTGCTGGAAGATCGAATTGCTTCTTGAAGGTGCGAATGAAGATGAGAATAACTTGATGATAGAATGAAATAACATGACCTTGTATATATACCAGCCTAGGCGACCCTTCGTCTAGGTCGGCCCTTTTGATAAATAGCAAATAAACAATATGATTTTGTAATAAGGTCGACTTGCCTTAATAATCATTTATTATTTTTACTTAGGAGAAAATATCTCCCTAAGCTACAAACACTAACACTCCCTCTTAGCTAGGGAGGTATTTTTCAGATATCCTCGTCATGGAGTCTCTGAACATGACGCCCACAATGGCTACACCCATTTGTGGAAAGCTCAAAGGTTCATCATGGAGTCTCTCACCGTGATGTCGTCATGGAGTCTCTCAACATGACGTCCACCATGGCTACTCCCATGTGTGGAAAGAAACACACATACAAGTTTCCATCACAGAGTCTCTCAATGTGATGTTGTTATGGAGTCTCTCAACATGACGTCCACCATGGCTACTCCCATGTGTGGAAAAAACACAAGTACAAAGTAAGGTTGGTTAATTCTTTGGGACTCATGATTTAACTATAGCTGGTTTTGATCAACTAACAAGAGTGGGCAACTCTTCTACACTTCTGGCTCTGTAAGGCCAAGGAGGGTATTACTAGAGATCTAAATAGGGCAATTAAAGATAAATGAAAAATAGAATGGTCACATGGCATAGCTACATTTTGTGTACAAGGATACCCTAAAAATTTGTCACTAAGCACCCCTTATACTTGGTCACTAGTCTTATAAACTAAATATTCCTGAACAAAGTAAATTACAATTAGGTTACACATACAACTAAAGATGCAAAACTAATTTATATCCCCAAATGAAAAACCCTTATGATTTTTTACTTAATATATAGTGTCTAAGATTCTAGAACATTCATAACTCTTTGAAGATAGAAAAACAATTCAAAGCTCTCTAAATATATGGCAAAGGTGAGTACCACTGAATTTATGCATATTGGTTAGACATAACTTGCAATAATTTACATGAAACAAAACATATATCAATATAGAGAAAAAGCAATTTACCAAAATGAGGACCGACACCTTAATCTATTGGTAACATAATCAACATGAATACATGGGTAGACATTTCTATAAATTTGAGCGTGAGAGCTAGATATGAATCAGCATAAAATATAGAACCGACAATACATTCATTATCACATCTTTCTAGATGCAATTTCACTTAAATTTAATTCACATACTCTAGAAATTTCATATAACCAAATCTGCTTTAACAATCCATAACTAGTCAAAGAAATCATATATACTGTATTGAAAAACTTTTACATCTGGTGGAACAAAAGACAAATTAAAATCAATAATGATCTAACAAATGTGGCCCTAGAGATGAATTGCTCATCCCCTTGAAAATCTTGTCCAATTTTGCAGACATCCAGATCATGGAATGTATTTTTGTTTGTAAACACCTTCATTAAATTTATAAAACAATTACTCATACAAGACTATCATAATTGAACTTAAAATTTGACACCAGAGAACATATGGACCAGAGGACACCCTATACTAAATTGGCAAAATGATCCTTTCTCCTAAGCGAAAACTTGTAAATATAGCAAAATTTTATAACCAAAATTTTCTTTTGGCTGACTCTTGTAAATATGCATCATTGAACATGCTCCAACAAGAAGGAGGTTCAAAGTCTATTATAGGCATTTGCAATTCTATTCATCTTAATGATTAACAAAAAATTTGATTGCACTCAAGCCCTGAAAGTTATGATCTTATCTTCTTGCACAAGGCTTCTATTCTTGCACCCCACTCAAGTAAAATTAGTTCATTAAATTTGTTGCAACAACTTTAAACATAAAATGTGCCAAAGCACTCAATACAAAGTAACCCTAAAATAACGGCAAATTCCTATAACTCTGTTTAACATTATTGATGTTGCTCAAGTTCTAATTGCTTTAATTTCCACAAACATAAGGCCATTGCTTGCTTCCCATTTACTTCCATAGTTACCATCTCCTCGAGCAACAACTTGACTACCAAATCATAACCACCTCTACAAGTGCTCAAAATTTACCAATTGGGTAAATCAATGCTTGGGCCAAATTATATCAGATTTTGTCCTTGCTTCAAGCTACTTAGAATTTATTACCCTTGTTATTAATCCTACAAACCCTAGTCTTCGCAGCTTTTCATTTGAGATCTTGGAATTTGCCTTGCCACTTAAAAGGTTTGAAGTTTACCTTTGATCAATGACTGGTTAATCTCCCCTTGGATCAATAGTCAATATATTGGTGGACCCTTAAGATACTTATTGTTTGATGAGCCATTCCTTGCAACAATCAGAAAGTGCCAAGCATCTATCTTCTATTCATTTGAGCCCTCCCTAGCACTTTTACTTTAGTTGCTGAGTACCCACAAGAATAAGTGGTTGAAATCTGACGTTCTTGATATTGGTGGATTGCCAAGGTGTTAGGTGGAACAATCTGTCAAATTGCTTTCTTCCACCACAATTCACCACATCATGCCACATCTTATCAAAATCAATGGTAATCGGGCATCCCCTAAGCATTTTGCTTTAGCTGCTAAGTTAATACATTGATCAATGATTGAGCCTTGTGGCAAATGACTCACCAGATCAACAGTTAATTAGATTACCAAACTCTAGGCAGCATGGTGAATGGTCTATGACTCTATTGAAGTGCAAACATTTACTAAAGTTCAGCGAATTATGCCACATGACCATGTTAGAACCACCAGATTTAACTATTTAGTAAATTTAATCTATCATCCTTGATAGATCCTAACTTTGCTTACAATTCAAAGGCCCAAATTTGCTTGTATCTAGGATCAATGGCTTCAGCAGTTTGCTATAGCCTAAGGTAGTGTGATTTGTTGATAAGCCACAATACTCAAGAAACTGCCACATTGCCTTAGCCACAGTACCAAAATGGGACAACTTTATTTTGCCACTTGTATTTCATAACTTGGATTAGTTGCTCCATTGACCATGCTAAACATACTTATGGGTGACAACCAAGGAAACACGGGGACGCATCCCCTGGGTATTTGCCCCCCGTCCCCGTCCCCGTCCCGGTGCCGTTTCGGGGACAGGAAATGCGTAGCCCCCAGAAGTCCCCGAAATTCGGGGACGTCCCCAATTGAGAGAAACGTCCCTGAGTGGACAGGGGACTGCCAGGCCGTCCCCTGGACGGATAGGGGACGCCTAGCCGTCCCTCGACCGTCCCGGGGACGGCCGGCCGTCCCCTATCGCACAGCAGCAAAAAAGGCATAAAAATAAAGTTTTTTTTTTTAATTTTTTCTTTTTTAAAACATTGCTTTGTGGGCCCCACGCCTTCCCAACCCTAATATGGCCACTTAAAACATTTTTTTACCTTCATTTGATCTCATTTTAACTTGCCAAGATAAAATTGCAGCCAAGAGCAAAAGTGAGAAGAGAAAGAGAAGGGTTTGAAGGAGTTGTTGGAGAAGAAAAACCAGCATTTAGGAGGAAGAAAGGAGAGCATTAAGCAAGCAACCAACAAAAGAAGTGAAAGAGGTAAGTTAATCTCTCATTATCTTTCATTTTTTTTCATTTTTTTCTAAGTTAAAATGATAAAATGTATGATTTTTTGTTTTTTTTTTAATTTTCAGTTTGCAAAAACCAAAAGAAAACAAAATGAGCAGCAATAGTGAAGATAGTGGGGATGTTGAGAGGGGGGAAGAAAACCAATCAATTCATATGGGGCAGCCTCAAACAAACCCATTTGATATCCCTTCTGAAGACTTGAAAAAATATGCAAAAGGCCCTTTTAATTCTAAAAAACCTCTTCTTCAACTAGCATCACGTATAGACAAAGGCAAAGGGAAAAACACTGGGGGTAGTAGATTGTGGCTATGTCACATTTGCAAAGAAAAATATAATGGGAGCTATACAAGAGTCTATTCTCATCTATTGGGTTTTGGAGGCCATGGGGTCAAGGGTTGTAAAGATATAAAAGATTTTGAGAGGATGGAGTGTTATAGATTGCACTTGGAGGCCGGAGGAAGGCCTATGGATCAGCTTATGCAAACTCAATCCGCACATTCAACCTCACCTATGCCCTCTATGCTTGGTAGTCCTAGTGTTGGTAGTGGTAGTAGTGGTGCGGGTGGTGTTCATATTTCCACAAGAGGGAAGAGGAAGGCTGCTACTTCTAGTGAGCAGCAAAATACAGTTGAAAATATGTTCAATGTGCAAGCACGAGATGTGGCAGATTCTTCCATTGCCAAATTTTTCTATGCCCATGCTATCCCATTCCATGTAGCACGTTCTCCCTACTTCAAACAAATGTTTAGAGATGTGGCAAATGTTGGTACCTCATACATTCCCCCTGGAGAACATAAATTACGTACTACACTCCTTGAAAAAGAATATTCTAAGGTGAGTGTGGTGATGGAGGACATGAGACAGTGTTGGATTAGAACAGGTTGCTCTATTATCATGGATGGGTGGACCGATATTAGACAACGGCCACTTATAAACATCATAGTCACATGTTCAGCTGGTCCATATTTCCTTAGAGCCATTGATTGTTCTGGAAAGCGCAAGGATGCAGAATTCCAATTTAATATTTTGAAAGAGGCTATAGAGGAGGTTGGGGCAACCAATGTTGTGCAGGTGGTTACTGATTCAGCACGTGTGTGCAGATTAGCAGGTTTGATGGTTGAGAGTGCTTACAAGCACATCTTTTGGACTCCTTGTTGTGTTCATGCGTTGAACAACGCATTGAAAGACATAGGGAAGATGGATTGGGTGCACCAGGTGGTTGTAGATGCTAGAGACATTCAGATGTTTATTTGCAACCATCACACCTCACTTGCCCTCTTTAGGACATTTTCAAGGAAGGAATTTCTCAAGCCTGTAGCAACAAGGTATGCCAGCTACTTTATTTTGTTAGAGAGGATGCTTGAGGTACAGGAGGCTCTACAGTTGATGATGGTTAATTCAGAGTGGAATAGATGGGCTATGGCAAGCACTGCAGAAGGGAGAAGCATCAAACAAAAAATTCTTGATGATAATTGGTGGTCCAATGTGAGGTAAAAAAATTGTTAATTAATAATTTGTTATTGATTGCTGATTTTATAAAAATATATATATATGATTTTATTATTAATATTTTTTTATTTTCTAAGTTCTAACTTGTCTTTTTTCAAATTTTTGTTTGCAGATTTGTTTGCTCCATCATTTCACCTATTGTGGATGTCATTAGATATGCTGATACAGACTCTCCAAGTCTTGGAGAGATTTATGAAACTTTTGACTCCATGCTTGGAAAAATGAAGAAAGCAATTTCTGATAAGGATCCTAATTCGGGATTATATGAGCAAAAAATTAGGCCCATTGTGACAAGGCGGTGGAACACTATGAACACCCCGCTTCATATGGCAGCCTTTGCTCTTAATCCCAAATGGTATGTACCTAGACCTGGTAGGATGCCTCCTTGTGATGATGATGAGGTGAAAGAAGGGTTTATGAAGGCCCTTGCAAAAATATATTCAATTGAGGAGGCCAGTCTAGTTCGTACACAGTTCACTGATTTTGTTAATCTCCGTGGTCCAACATTCGGCAAACCAGAGGCCAGGGTAGATAGAACTACAGTAGCTCAAAGGGATCCTATTGGATGGTGGTCATGGCATGGGAAGGATGCACCACAATTGAGGACGCTTGCTGTTCGCCTCCTTTCACAGGTAATACTTTAGATTATCATTAACATAATTTGATTTAGATGAGTGATAGTGTTGAAGTTTGAACATTTATATAATCATAATTTAAATTGAATGTCCTAATTAGTAAATTTAAATTACTAATTTAGTTTTTAAATTTTGTCTCCTCTCACAGGTTGCTAGTTCCTCTGCTGCAGAGAGGAATTGGTCAACATACGGCTTTATTCACTCTATCAAGAGGAATAGGCTGACCTCTAGACGGGCAGAAAAATTAGTGGCTGTGCATAGTGCTTTGCGACTCCAGGATCGTCAGACTCCTGAGTATAGACAGACTCCAGCATTACGATGGGATGTTGATCCAGAGGATGTCACACAAATTGATGAGGAGGAGAGACAGGAGGGATTGGTTGGAGTTCCATTAGATGAGCTAACCCCTCACAGTGACAGTGACTCAAACTATGAGTCTGATTTTGATGCAGTGTTGGTAGATGCCGAGTAGTGGCAATCATCATACTTTCTATTTCTATGTTTTTCCTTTGGACACTTGTGACTTTGTCATTTTGACATTTGTAGTACAAACTTGTAGCCTTTTGGGCATTTTATTATTTTATATCATATGCACATTGACTATTTGACATGAATTTGAATTATGGTCCATGGATGCAATTAGGTAGGTGTAGTATTAATTTGTTTGATAATTCGATTCTATGATGCATATGTCAATATGATTGGTGATTGTTATGATTATCATTACTCATATGAATATCTTAAATTTGAAATTTCCCTATATTTTTAAAATTTATCTCTCTCTCTCCCTATATATATATACTATACAGCCGTCCCCCCGTCCCCTAAAATCCCCTAAAAAATTTGCCGTCCCTGAAACGCGTCCCGCCGTCCCGCCGTCCCCCCGTCCCGGAAACTTGGTGGAACATAGGTGACAACATAAAGATGTGTCCCACATATTGAAATGATACTATGCTAAACATACTTATGGGTGACAACATAAAGGTGTGTGCCACTTTGTTCTTAGCGGGACATGCAAATCAACATTTTAAACTTTTTTTCATTTTTCTCTCAATTATATGTACCAAACCTTAAAGAACTTGAATATAAATTAATGATTTATGATATTTCCTTTGCAGATTTAATTTCTATTTTTTTTAATCTCTGATGTTTCAAATATTTGTTAATAAAATGTTTTTTCCACTTTCTATTATTTTTAATGAGTAATATATTATTGTAATTCATAAGTTGAGCTAGAAATAAAATATATAAATAATTTTTGAACATAGCTGAAAAGAAACCCTTTGATTAGAATAATTTTTTACATATGATGGGCTCTGTCCTCCATTATTGGTCAAAAGCCTAACAAATTTACATATTATTGCCCAATTAAGGATTAGAGGTATGTCATATGTAATCTTAATATATGGTTCTTGAATCATGAGGTTTTTATTCTCAGCAGTTTGGTCTTCCATGATTGGGCTATTCCACAGAGTTTCTATAGACCCGTTCAAATCTAGGTCAAATTTCAATTCAATAGCTCACTCATAAGAGAGCTCAAGGATTTTGGCTGCTTTGTCTTGGGAAATGGGGCTTTCCTATTTTATTGGGGCATTGGAGAGACAAATAGGTATTGTAGCTCTCCTTTAGTCCTCCCCTCTAACTTGCCAACATGTTGTAACAGTTCTGTTGCCTTATCTTTGTTTTCCACTCTGCCTGCCCTTGCTTCCATTGCTCCTTTCTCTGACTCATTCGATTGGGCTCACCTTCCTTTTGTTCGGTGCATGATGGTTTCCTCTTCCCACCTTCCTCTGTGCTCTGCTGGCTTGTCATGCTTGCTGCTAGGAAGTGTCTTTTCATTTTTGTGGCTTCATGATATAGGATTAATTTTATTTCTGTTTGTTAATTTGTGGTAATTTCATTTTGTGGCCAGGAAGTGTCTTTTCATTTTTGGGCTTTCACGGGCTATGATTAATTTCATTTCTACTTGTTAGTTTTGTGGTAATGTTGAAATACTAGATCCCTTAAATAATTAAGCAAAGGGTCATGCACAAAGTTATAAGTATTATAGACCTTAATATATACATGGGTTTATGTTGAGAAATAAAGTGCCCCTTGTGTAATAAGAGGTACCTAGGAAAACATTTAAAGGGGCCATCTCTAGCAAATTTTATTGTATTGATGAAGCGGATTTTTAGAAATGATGGGGTATGATCAAAAGCAAACTCCTGCCATGGAGTGGCAGAGCAGGTACATGTAAGAAATTTGTCACATTAGAACCCAAAATCATACACGAATTTAGGGTATTAATGTCTCTGTGTTAGTTAATTTGCTATGAGCTGGGATGTCAGATGCAGGAGTCAATAAATTGTCAAAATTTAATAAATTTAATAACGTGATTATGAGTCGGGATGTCAGGTACAGAAGTTGATAAATTGTCATAAATTAATATTTAATGATTAATCCCAGCATAAGGGGGTGTGGGTTTCTGCAAGGGAGTGGTCGTTTATGAGGAATTACAAGTTGACTTTCAAGACAACATGGAAGCTATTTTAGGAGAATCCTGCCAGAGTTAATAAATATGATTTGATTGGGTTATGGAGCATTATGTTTTGGTTGATGCTGTGATATAGTGAAGTGCTTGGTTGCTTTGAAAGCACAGCCAATTTTCCATATAATTTCTGCTACAGCTTGAGCCATGTGTTCAACTATCAGTTCAAGGAGGAAAAACCTTGGATGTGGGAGTATAGAGGACGAAAACCCTCCAATTTTGTCAAGGCAATCTCATCTAGATGTAATTTGTGCTGAATGTTATGTTTTTCCATTCTAGCAAGTATTTGTATGCTGTTTATTTGAAATATTCTAGTATATATCTATATGAATAATGATGTTCAGTTCCAGCACTGTTTGTGAATATTTTTATGATTTATTTAATCTATTGCCAAATAATTTACCTACAGGCCATCACAGTGGCATCAGAGCCATGATCTTTCTAGCTTAAGGATAAAGATTGTGATGTTATCAAATAAAAGAGAAATAAAGTATTTGGCAGAGAACAAAGGAAGCTGCAACAAACCCCTATGCCATCACAGAATACAGAAGAAACGGGTATAGAAGATAAATAAGGAGCATTCTTCAAAACCATGGAGTCTTTGAAGGAGCGACAACAGCAACTCATCAAATTTTTCATCCAAGCCTTCAAGACTCATAAGGATATCCAACATTGGTTAGGAAGACACATAGTTTCTTCATTTGATAGGTCCAACAATGTTCGGCCTATGCTTGGATCCAAAAGTTAAGCACTTACATCTCTTTGAGTTTGATGTATGAGGAGGAGGCTATCAAATTTGCTATGCTTCCCTTCAAAGGAATGGCCCATGAATGGTGGTACCATGGCCTAATCACCCAAGGTTGTAGTCTTATCACTACCTATGAAGGGTTTAGTGAAAGATTGATGGATAGGCCAAGAGGCAAGATTCTGAGATCCATTGTAGAGAGTTGGCATAGTTGAAGCACAACAGTGTAGTAGGCAACTATGTGGCAGATTTTCAGAGGATTGCAATAATGGTACTTGATGCTTCCATAAAAGAATCACTTTCCTCTTTATTGAAGGTTTATTTGAAGCCCTCAAGGGCCTAGTGAAGGCTTTGCTCTTTCATCTCTCCAAGAAGCTATTAATAGGGTTTTAATACTTGAGTCATTTGTGCTATAAAACAAGTTTTCATCTCAGCAAAAACCACCCATCGTTGGATCACAGATGGGCAATTTTCAGAAAGGGGGATTCAACTTACACCCCAAAAGAGCTACATCACAACCATTTGCAGCCAAAAGATTGGATGATCCCACTAAAAATGAACATAGAAGAAATGTCATGGTTCTCTTGCAAAGAACCATGGGAACTTGGTCATCGATGCCTTGACAAAGGCTATGTCCGTTATATTAAGATAACATCTGATGGTGACTCAAATCATGAAGGACATGAGCTACAACAAGTCACAAAAGAGTAAACCATCGAGCATGAACTAAAGAAATTGGATGTTGGTAGGGACACAAATAAATGCTACAATTGCAACTTTTTCAAGATCACTTCAATATCATCCGTTTAGAGTTCATGGGGTGCTATTCAGACAGTGGATCATGACGCTTGTTGATTGTGGGGCTATTCACAACTTAATTGATGAAGTCTTAGTTGTTAAAAGAGGATTGAGAATTGAAGTCTTTGTGGGATTTAATGCCATTGTTGTATTCACCATTCTATGCACCAAGATAATCCAACAACTCAAATTATCCCTTGTTGATCACAAGGCGTATGATTATTTTTATATTGTGGGATTGGGAGAGATTAAATTGGTTTGAGTACAGTGGTTGCATTCCCTTGGAGAATTTTCACAGAATTATCGAACTATTGAATTAAAGTTCAAATTAGAAGGGGAAATGTGGTGCTTAGATGCTCAACCATGTGGTGCTACAGTTTAAATCATATAATTTCTGCTACAGTTTAAATCATGCATTCAACTATTGGTTCAAAGATGAAAACACTTGGATGTCGGAGATTGTAGGATTTTGTGAAGGCAATCTCATCCAGAGGTTGTAATTTGTGCTGAAGTGTTCTGCCATTCTATCAAGCATTTGTATGCTGTTTATTTGAAATATTCCAGTATATTTGAATAATGATATTCAGTTCTTTAACTGTTCGTGAATATTTTTATTGTTTATTATGCAATCTATTGTCAAATTATTTAGCTACAGGTAATCACATAATTACATTCGTTAAGATTGACAAATCTACCAGTTGATGGAAATTGCAACAAATGCCAGGGGAAGTGCGACTGTCAACACACTGATCAAGAGGCAGACTCTGTTATCTTCTTTTGGAAGATCAATCTACTTAGCCACACTTTCTTAAGTTGACATGGTTGAAAATAAACATAATTCTGTAAAAAATACTATAAAACTTTCATGAACCCTGCTACACTGGCAAAAATGTGTCGTGCAAGGGAATGCAAATTTTCAAAATTCGATTCATTGCAGTTAGATTTGAGGTCTACATTAGCTGAATCAAATATTTCATCTTGCTTAAAACTGTAGTGTTTGGCTGCCTATCCTCCACGCTCATCATGATTGCAACCTAACTCATGCTCATCATGCCTGCAACTTGACAATATGTTTCACAGGTTAAATATAGAATCTTGTTTGAAGATTCTGGGATTTTACTGGTCACTGTGGTTCTAAAACAACTGTATAAAATTGAATTCCTTGATTATTTGCATGAAATAATCTACCATGCAGACTATAGTGGTGCCATTGAACAAATTTGAAATCTAGTTTAATTTTGGAAGACAAACCTCCCCATAAAAGTCAATCTGATGTTGTCGAAGACCCTGCTGTTATGTTTTTCAGGTGTCATATGCTCATTCTTCAATGGCTAATCAATAATGAACTAAGTCACCATATTCGCCGAATCTGAAGCTTCAAATTCGAAATTCGGCAAATCCTTAAAAAATGCATGAAATTCGTTGATATTCGAGCAAATTCGTATGGAAAATTCAAACAGATGGATTGGGGGTGAATAGAGAAGCCAGGGCGTTGTCCTCGGGGCCACCATGGCCGTGGGCTTCGCTAATGTCGGATGTTGTTGTAGTTGCAACGACCCTAGTAGACATGCATGCAGTATATGAAAGCGTAGCCTTTGCTTGTTAATCATTTGACAAAATCCCTCAAAGAGATGTTATTGCATGGAACGAAATAACTACAGAATGTGTGCAAAAACAGATTCATGGACAAGCTTCAGAAGCTTTCGAGCAAGTGTAATGGGTAGGTGTTGGACCGAATTCCACGACCTTCACCAGCATTTTCCCTGTTCCTGAAATGCATGTAATACATGGGAACATAATAGGGCACGCGGAATGGTTGATCAAATGTCGTAAAGAAATTTGATCTTATGAAATGCAATTGGCAGATGTAAAGCCAAATTCCAAAACCTTTACGAACATCCTCTCAGCCCATGAGAAAATGAAAGCATTTGGAGAGGCGTGAGGACTGTGCTGAGTAAGATGTGTCGAAGAAATGTGGTCTCAGGGCTTGTTATGATTGCAGAATATGCCCAAAATGGAATTGTTGAAAAGGCGTAAGAAACTCTTGATGCACCCTGACATCGTCGGCATGCCTCCTCATCGTAGCCTCCATAGTCGGCAAGCTCCAAACCACAATTGAATGGCGGGTTCCGACTCGCGTGATGAGTGATAAATCGTCGGCCCCAATTACTTTGTTTATTTATGTCCTATTAAAAATTTTATTTGTCTTATTAAAAAATTTAAATCATGTATATTTTTATTAATTTTGTATTAAAAAATTAACATTTAATATATTTAAATTTAATAGTATTTAACTTAATATAAATGTTTTGATATATTTTAATATTATTTTATATGTAATAAATTATTTTTACATATATTACATCATATATATTTTTAGTATATATAATATTTACTAGTTTTTATATACTATTAAATTATTAATAGTATTTATTTATTTATAAAAATAAATTACATAAGGCGAATTTAATCCAAAATTTTTACTTTTCGAATTTTTTCTTTGTTGAATTTCATTTGAATTTCAATGGTGCCGAACTCAAATTCGAATTCGAACCTGGTGACTTAGATAATGAATACCTAATTGAAGTCTCCTTGTCAGTTGCTGACCCAGTTTTTGATGTTTCGTATGTTCTCTATTGACGTAGACCATCCGACTGTAATCCGAGCATCTGAGCATGGACATCATTATTTAATGAAGCATGATCTTCTGCGTTTTCATTTCCCAGTAATAGACTTGTCTGAGTTAGGACTCTGCAAAGTTAAGACCAGCAAGTAAAAACTGGCATGGTTTTTGTAATATACAGGTGTTGTTTGTTGCAAGTTACCATCAGACAATTAGAAAGTAGGGGTAGCCTTGGTCTGGGCCATGGGTTGGTTAGTTAATAAATACCTATGGATGTTAAGCATATGTTACTTGTGTGATTCTTGTTGCTTTCTTTTAGGTCTTCTGTTACATTGCCATTGGAAGTTGTATCACGAGGGATGCATTTCCAGCCCCATCAAGATGCAGTTCAAACTCTAGAACTACTTATAATGTAATTTGGATGTAATTTTGCATGATGCTTTTCTCAGAATTATGTGAGATTTTTTCTTTTGTTTTTTGTTCATAAATTTTAATGTTTAAGCTGTAGTAATAAAAATCTTTCTCGAGAATACAAACCAGAAGATAAAAGAGTTTTTCAATTGGGGAAAACTTGTGAAACAATCAGCCACATTAAACAACACAAACTTTAAAAAATGAGATAAAACAAAAAAATATAAATAAAAGAACACAAAAAAGTCTAAAGGTTCAAAAATTTGGGGCGCACAGATTTTTTGCGATTAATCATAAGTCTCAATTTTTGAGTTTGATCAATTAATTTAAAAAATTTAGAAAACCAATGATTAAAAAATCAGTAACAGGGATGAGTTCTGCTTAGTCATGATTTTTTGACGATGTCTGCAACTATGGTTTTGGCAATATTATACATATTGATTCACTCAATTTTAATTCTATTGTTTGATGGTATGATACGTAATTATGTAGGCAGATTTCATTGAAGAACTCCTTAATGGAAGGTTTGTACAAGAACAGGTTGGCTCAGCAACACTAACTGCATATCATTGGCAGGTTTTTTCCTTATCTTGGGTCATAAATAATTATTAATTACAAATATTTTCAAATGTCGTCAGCTGAAGTGAGCATCCTCCATTTTGTTGTCTTATATTGTTTTCATGGATAACAGGGGGATATTTGCTTAACAGGTTAGAATTGCAGGGTCGAGCCATGAAGAGATTTATGACATATTTGGAGAAGATGGAATGCAAGGGTTATCTGGGGATTCCCTAGAGAAACTTCCTCGGCATCTAATCACTGAAGAAAATAAAAAGGATGTTTGTGGGGAAAACATTTGTTGCACTATTTGTTTGCAGGTTTGTCTTATATAGTTCATTTAACCTTTGTTCTAACTTATTAATTCTTAGATTTTTGATGGAAATGCATGTACCGTGTTACTACCATTCTTAGAAATGACAAATTTTATATTTTGTTTTATTTCTTTTTTGTTGTGCTTAGGACCTTCAACAAGGAGAAACTGCTAGGAGCCTGCCCTTATGCCATCATACATTTCACATGTCCTGTGTAGATAAATGGCTTATGAGACATGGATCCTGCCCTGTCTGTAGGCAAGATATTTAGTGGTGTAACTGGTAGAAAGTGCATGCATTGATGCCCGTAAAATCACAATGTCAACTGTTTTTTTTTTGTTGTATATATATATATTATGTTTACACTCAAGAGTCTGTAGCCATAGAACATAAGTTGAACAAATCAACATTTTATAAAAAGCCCATTCTTTCATTATTAGGGGGATTCACATTTAGTGGAAGCACAGCTGTATTGCTATTGAGGTTGTTAAGTCAGCCGGATCAGGTACAGAATTCGTTTTTTTGGACTTTGGCTTTTCTAGAGTTTGCCTCAAAATATCTGTACATATGGTACAATCTAGAAGGGAAAGGCGAGGCATTACAAAATAATAAAATAGATCTGTTCTTAACGGCTAGAAAATGTTACATTCATTGATTGTTTGAGTCCCTGCCTTGTGAAACTTTCTATTATTCTATACCTTGTGGTTATTTCTGTGATGTCCATAGCAGCCTATTCTCAAAATGGTATTGTTTCATATTAGTTTTTTTTATCATGTTCTTGCTATAAATTATATCATACATATCTAGAATCCTTCAATATTACAAAATTATTTGATACATGCAAATTGGCTGTTTAACTAGTTCTCATCAAATAAATTTGTAAGTCTTAACACATTTTGGTAGAGAAACACAAGTGAGTCTATTTACATTTGGTGTATAGCCCCAATAGACAAAAGACGATCCATCTGAAGGAAGGGAATTGGAGAGCCTAAAGGGAAGTTGATTGAATTGCTTTAAAGAAGATCAAACATATCCTACCAAAAACAAATGTATTTTAAGGACTACTTATGCTCAAAGATATTTGATCTAGGTTTAGATGGGCTTCTGCTTGTAACACGTATTTTCATCTCTTGAGCATATAGAATATGAACTTGCTTGAATTGAACACCAAAACATTTAAAACACCATGTTACGTATGAATGGATACACCATCCTATCAACTCTTAATCATATCAATTCCAACAACATAATAGATGTAAAGATTTAGTATGTTTCTTAATCTACTTTTTTAAGTTGCAATAACTTCTGTTGGCCATTTTTTGAATGCTTTTTATTTTCATTTAGAGAACACGAGACCAGAGTTTTGGGGCACGTTGAGTTCTCACTGGATGAACTTATTTTGTCATAATATAAGTATTAATAGACAGAAACATCGATCAAGAGACAAATAAGTGATAAGATCAAACCAGTTAGTTCATTATAAAACAGGCACAAAACAAAAGCTGAACAATACTTTTGATTGTTTCATGTAAATGGTATATATTCAAATATTTTTATATTAATTATGTCCGCATCCTTTAAGCTATATATTATAAAGAAGCAAAATAACATATACTCTTCAAACAGAACTCAACTTTTGGTTCCATATCCACCTTTTACATTACCTGTAAACTCTAGCATCTTTTTTTTTGTCTTAATTGATTTGGATCATATTGCAATGTGTTTTGAAAATCCCAGGACATTCTTTGCATGGAAATTATTATGTAGGTATTTATAAGATAAAGCAATCCCAATTTACCAGTTTTTTCTGAAAACCATTTACCAGTTTTTTCTGAAAGTCATTTTAAATTTTATGTTGAATTGTTGTTAGATCTGTATCTTCATGAATTCTAATCCTTAAATTAATGAGCTGGCCCTGATTGTGGTATTGTTGTCTTGTAATTAGGAATCTTGCTATTAAAATATTCAATATAAGTATTAAATTGATACAAAAAGGATTTTTGAATCTTCACCTCTTGGAGAGGCTTTCTTATAATGGATCTTTGTTCAAATATTGTCGAGGATTGATATGAGCTTGTACAGGATTGTATCTTCAGTGTTTTCTAAGTTGGATGATCGAACATATTACTAAAGATTAAGTGGTTGAGATGATTAATCTCTGCCTTGTTATGTCAGCTGTCTAATAGTACACACTAGTGTCAAGCATTCTCGTTCTCAATTGCATATATTAAGAAGATGATTTTTAGTTCTCTTTTCATAGAATGATGTACCCTGTGTTACCTCGTGAAGATTGGCTTTACCGAGAAGTGCACTTTAGTTCCTTTAGCTATAATAAGCATTATGAATGCATAAGAATACTACTAAGTGTTCCATTTGTTTTAGAAGTATCTATAGTACTCATAGTTGGAACCTCACTAAGTAATTGAAGGCATTCAGTCTAAATTGACTCATCTCTTTCGGGAAAACTGTAACCTATCTATATTCAGGTTACGATATCTTCTTGTATTAGTTAAAGTGAAGCATAACCTTTCCCATCAGCATCTTTGTGAAGATTTTGTAATATGATGATAGCAGTCTACCTATAGCTGTGTACATATGTGAACGATTTGGTTTTGGATATGATCATGTAGGTTAGATGAACTTAGGTTGATCTTGTTGGCATCTTTTACTGGCAATTGATCTCTCTCTCTCTCTCTCTCTCTCTCTCTCTCTCTCTATAAAATTTTATGCCATTTCCATGTGGTTGCCATTGAATTACCAAAACAATGGCTTACAAAGTAACCGTTAGATTGATCTTAGAAAGTAAGTGTATTTGGCATTGGTAAGAAAACCCTTGTTATGATCTGGATGACAATATATTCAATGTTAATGCTTCTTATGTAAACAATGACACAAAGATCTAAGAGGTCAAGCTTGCTTAGGGTCAGTGTTCCACGGGGACACGTCCCCCCAGAAAAACCACCCATTTCCGAGACAGGGAGACTCCTAGGAAACGTCCCTCCGCCATCTCCATGTTTCTCTACCGTCCCCCCGAAGTCCCCTTCTAGGAGACTTCAGGGAAACTTCTGGGAGACTCGAGGGATACTTCTGGGAGACTCCAGGGAAACTTCTAGGAGACTTCCAGAGACATCAGGCCATTAGCTTGGAGCCATTTACTATTAGTATTTACTATTTTGTACTATGTTTTTGAAGTTTGAAGTTTGAACATTGATGATACAGTGATACTTGATTGTAATTATGATTCATGAATCATGATTATGAAACATCTAGTTCTTGTTGCATTTTCCAATGTCTATATTTTCATTTTGATTTTCAATGTTCAATGGTTCACTAGTTCAATGAAATAATATATCATTGCAATGTGTTATTGTGTTTAAACTTTAAAATTTTAAGTTTTAAGTTTTGTTTTTATATGTTAACTTTACTTATTCCTTAGGCTTCTACAGTTATATAATTATATTGTTATACATCTTTTATAACTAATTTTTCAAGTACTATATGTATTTCAGTGCTGCCCCCCCGCCACCGTTCCCCTGCCGTCCCCAAACTTAGGCCCCCCGTCTCCCATCTCGGAAATGCGTCCCCCGCCGTCCCTCCGTCCTTGTCCCCGAAACTCCGTGGAACACTGCTTAGGGTTAAAACTTGGATCATTCTAATCTATGGATGGCATTGTCCATAATGTGTGGTGAGCACACCAGTGAACTTTATATGAAAATCATCATTGCAGTTGCCTAAAACTAAATTTAATTGCATTTGATCCTTGTAGACATAAAGGACTATCCTAGATTTGTGAGGGATTTTCCTAATGTAATAGGATCACCATTGAAGATGTTGACTATAAGCATAGAATGCGTTTGATTTTTTAACATGACTATATAAAAATGTAAAGGTTTTGCTGATTTCCTTGAGTAGCTTTGAGGGTATGATCATCCTTGTAACTGATTTTTTTGCTTATATCACTCACTATATTCTTGTTAAAATTTCAAAGATGAAGCACACACTTAAAGCTAGGTGATAGCTTATGTAATTCATTTGGATTGATGATCTAGTGCAATGAAAGCTTGAATGATACGATGAATCTCGTATTAAGCTCTCTATGTAGGGTGTCTTGTAAAAAAAGAGCGATGCAAGACACCCTATTTAGGTGGCTCGTCCAAGCAAACTTTAGGCGACTTATGATTCCCGAAAGAATATTGCTAGCATTTGGTCAACTTAAGTGGGCTACTATTGGCATAGAAGCAAAGTTATTGTACTTGCAATTGATAGACCAAGGGTTAGTGCTAAGAAGGAACAATTGCCCTAGTTTAAGCTCCATTGTTTTTGTTACGAATAATACATCTCTAATACTATGGGTATGTAACAACACATTTTTTGGGTGAATTATGATGCATTGAACAACTCATAAATGCTACTTTAATTTTTCTCAACAATTTACAAATTTGTTTGGTAAAGATTTTTCCTTCCTCATTGGTTTCTTCCTACAGAGGTTTAATTTTGTCTTGACTTTGATGGTATCTACATGAAGTCAATTGCAAAGAAAACACAATTAACATATTCCTAAAGAGGTCTAAAAGGTAGGCTAAAAACATGTTGTACCCTAACTTTAAATTTTAAATAGTAGAAATCTCAAATCATTACTATAACAAGTTCAACTCACATATTGAGTGTGTAAATGGAAGTTTATAGGAGAAAACAACACATTTATATTGTTGATGCATGCAAAAGCTACATGTGCAATTTTTCGGTCCAAGTGAGACTTTGAGAAATGTTTGGGTTTAGTGTAGAGCACTTGGAATATTGATTGCACTACTATATAGCATGTTATATTGATTTAATGTTGCACAATCATTTTAGATCTTCATAATTACCAACTGAAAATAGATTTGTTTAATTAGAATTATTGATCCATAATCTTGGGGTAGTTATGCCACACTTTAGTATATCACGTGGATTTAAAAATGAGATGCACTTAGACTACCTTTATGTACATTAAACCACTTATAAATACTACCGTTCTCCATGACATATGCATTAAATGACTACACAAAAAAATATCTCAAATGAAGAAAGCAAGCTTGCATCACACACAAATGTGCAACACAATAACTTCCTCTTTTTCTTCTCAAACTTTTTGCTGCTTCCAACCACACACTCCACATAGCATTCCATCCCTATTGGACAATTCCAAATGGCAACATTTTCCCTTTTCCATTTGGACATACATGTAGGATTACTGTAGGATTCAATAAACCTTGGGTCACACCTATAACATTCTTGTAAGCAATACTATCAAACCGCTACATGTGTTCTTATTGGTAAATGGATGCAAAGACAACTCTTGGGTGAATCCTATCTCTTCCAATGTTGTTGTAGGTGACTTTGTAGAAATATGGATGCTTGTCATTTTCTATAGGTGAACATGCAACCCTACAAAGCCTTTGTAAACTAGTGGATGTGACTTGTAGCTTTGATGTAGGTGTTAATTAGCTTGCTATAATTGCTCTTCCATCTTGCTACAAAAGTCTTGCAACTTAAAATTGCTTATCCACCAAAAAATGATCGACTTATGGATAAATTATGGAGGAAAAATCTCAAGACATCCAAGCATAAGGGGTCTATGAAGATACATTAATAGTAATCTCTTATATTTGAGATCTATTATAGATAAACTGACCACACTATAACCTACACTTAGAATTCTAGCACACATTTTCTCAAAATTGAGGAGGAATAAATGCTTCTCATTTGTATTCTATTACCAATCTTCACAATGTTCACAAAAAATAAATTAATCACCTTATATAGTTCACCTTGCTTCAACTAATAATTGGCAAAGAATATGTATAGATAATCAAATAGAATTTCAAGTCTTTTATATTCTCTCGAACTTTTATATATAAAGCCTACATCCACAAGTTGATACATAATCATTCTCTTCATTAAACTAGAGTTACACCTAAATTGCTAGTGTAAACTAACCTTCTTAACAATCATTTAACCCTGAAAATAACAAGATAATAAATAATTAATAATGAAATTTACTTATTACTTAGAGAATATTTTTTCCATGGCTAGAGACCATTGGAATTGAAATGGTATCAAATAAAAGTAAGACTAGATAGCAATAATCAATGCACCAAAGCACCAATAATCAATGCACCCAAGTACATCTCCATGGTGGGAACCCAAGTTTGACTCTAGGACCAAGAGTCATTACAACTTTCAATACAACCTAGGTGATCTCTCCAATTCAAGCATCCAAAATGACTTTTTTTTTCATGTGACTACATTAAATAATTTTTACAAGACATTTAATAATTGAATGCGTTTCTTCAACATAAACATATTCACTCCTTTAAAAGCAATATCATCTTAATTCATATCTACATATTTCATTCATCTAGTAAACATATTAGTCACGATTTGCATTAGAATATTCACTCCTTTATGAGTGTTGATAAACGCAAATCGCGACTTTAATATGTTTACTAGATGAATAAAATATGTAGATATGGATTAAGATGATATTGCTTTTAAAGGAGTGAATATTCTAATGCTTTGTCGATGCAAATGATTGCATTGTCAACGTCTAACTACCTTGGTGTTGCACTAAGTTGAATGCAGGAACAACTCGAGCCTCTAGAAGAGAGGGGAAGTATCACTTAGGAGAGGGGCTTGGTCTGGTAACCTTTGATAAGACCTAAACTGAGCTTTCACACACACACTTCTAGTTTGGTCAAGTTGGCTTAATAGCTTGGGAAATAGTAAGTCTCCTTTAATCTTGTTTGTGGTTATGTTTGTGAAGATTCTTGTTTAGAGGTTAATAGTATTGAGTTTCTTGTGTGGTTTGAAGTTCTTCTTTATGTGTTAATGCTTAATTGATATAATATATATACATAATATGTATATGTATGTATATATGTGTGTGTGTGTGTGTGTCTACGATAAACTCATACACATGAGTTAATGCACACATGGGTATATGCAGATACATGTATCTAGATGCATGTTCATGAACAAATTACCCATATGCATGAGAATATCGTTTGGATAGGATGACATATATACACACACACATTCAGTATATATATACATACATACATTCCATGTATATATATGACAATCGATATGGCTGAGGATATATGTGTTTAAATATCAAGGTATGATATATATAAGGATACATATGTGCATTTATATATTGAATAATACAACTCTATTTAATATATATATATATATATTAAAGTTTACCATAGCGCGTAGCATTTAAACATAGCTTATGCTAAGAATAGAGCGCAACATTATATCAATGGTAGTAGTGCTAAAAGTTAGTAGCGCATACATTAATTAAATGATACGTAGAGTGTATGAAATGCAAAGTAATATGGACAGAGCCATATAAGCGCATAGTATCCAAATAATTTCCAACGTGTAAACATAGTTGCGAAGAATTTTTCAAAAGCAAATCCAATAGTAAATGATCATATGCTGAATATAAGTTGACCGAGTCAATAGCAAACAACGACCCATGAAAATGGTGTGAATAGCACAATGTGGCACCAACTGAGAAATTGTATGAATCAAATAGAAGTCTGTTTTGCAAATTGAATTCTAGTTTTTAAAGCAAGTGTAAAATATATGAATAGGTTAAGCACGTAGTTGTGCTAAGTAAGTTGATCTTTAGGAAGCAATAGCCCTGCATTGCTGATCATCTTTCTTGCCGTCTAAGTCAGTATCGACTCATTCACCTTGGCAGTGTATGTGTTTGCAGTGCAATGAATTTAGTTGCCACCTTTTAGTTATCATGCCAAGTCAAATCATTTGAGCTGAGAAGTATCAATCCTCATGCCTTATTCCTAGCCTTTAGTTGCTGATCGTTCTATATAAATAGAGGAGCTAATTACCTCATTTGGGACGCACATCTACATACTTGCTGTGATTTGAGTTATTGTATTTTGGATAATTGACTTGTGAGAGAGTTTTCGAGAGGATTTTGAGAGGAAATCATTAGAAAAGGGGAGAGAGTTATTTGGGAGTTGCTTATTGTTTGGAAGGTAGTGTTGGGAAACTGGATCATTTAATTGGGGCATTGCAAAATCAGGCATGTTGTCTCCTACTCTTTTATTCTTTGTTTTAAGTATTTGAAAAGATTGTTTTGTTTGGAAAGTTAGTTCTATTCTTTAATAGGAAAAGATTATCTTATTTTTTTTAAAGAGAAAGGAAGCCTTTTGTGCTTAATGGAACTATCTATATTGTTTGATATGTTTGCACATATTCCATATTAAGGAATGGGTGGATATAGTGGAAATAAATACTATATTAGGGATGTAGCTTACATAGCTAATGTTTAAACTAGTGGAGTTATGGATTTACTTAGTGGAAATATCATCATTACGTTGTGGTGCAAACCTTGATTGATAATCTTACTTGATTAATTACTCATGATCTCCTTGAGATGGCAAGAGAATCTTATACCTAATGCAGGGTATAAACTTGGAGGATATAACAACATTCAACAATAGGGTGAAGAGTTGTACTTACTAGATATGCTATTTTGAATTAGAGTCGATGGGACTTTAAAGGAGGATACATGTTTTGGTAACCCAAAACTATAATGTGAAAGGACTATGGGAGGAGATGCACCAACTCCTCACAAGTGATAAAGTCCTCTAGTTGATATACAATTGTAGTAATCATGAGAATATTTGAGATATATTGAAAGAGAGGCTTTTATGATGGTCACTTGAACATTACACTACCTTTTGTTAGAAACCCTAGGTTGGGGATAACCTATTATGTAGGGTTGCCTATGTGATTATTGATTGAAGAAAATAAGTTGGGATTAACCTATATGATCTAATTGATCATTTGATTGTTGATTTTATTTTCAATTGGAGTCGATTTATTGTTGAGACCATACTTTTGAGTGAGTCCTTTATTGATGAAATTATAATTTGATTGAAGTCATTTATTGTTATACTTTTAAATTGAGGTCATTTATTGATAAGTTTATACTTTTGAAGGGAGTCCTTTAATATTAAGATAAACCCTTGATTTGAGACTTTTATAGTTGGGATTGTACCTTTGGTACTAGAGTCATTTAATTTTGTGACGTCATGCTAATCCTTAGGGTTAATTGGTAAGTAAGAGTTACTTTGAATTATTTAAGTAGAAGTGTCATAGTAAACATAAGAGGGAAATAGGTTATTCCTAGGGTTAAGGTTACTCCATGGCGTAAGGGGATAGCCTATGCATAGGTTATGAATGGTCAATACAAATTAGGCTAGGAGGGTGGGTGAAGTTTTATGACAACCACTCGTCTATTAACGGGTGGCGAGTACTTTGGCCAAAGTAGTGTAAGTTGCCACTATTTACACTGTCAGTCCACTGTGATCCAAATTTACATACTAGGTAGGGGATGTCATATCAGTAGGTTGTAGCCATTGTATGATGAACTTAGAAACGTTTAGGACACACCACTAGCTCAGGGAAGGTCATTATTATTGAGGTTACCATACCAATGTTGAGATAAACCCTTGATTGGAGACCTTTAGGCCGTTTAATGTTGAGATAAACCCTTGATTGGAGACTTTTATAGTTGGGATTGTACCTTTGGTACTAGTCATTTAATGTTGTGACGTCATGCTAATCCATAGGGTTAATTGGTAAGTAAGAGTTACTTTGAATTATTTAAGTAGAAGTGTCATAGTAAATATAAGAGGGAAATAGGTTATTCTTGGGGTTAAGGTTACTCCATGGCATAAGGGGATAGCCTATGCATAGGTTATGAATGGTCAATACAAATCAGGCTAGGAAGGTGGGTGAAGTTTTATGACAATCACTCATCTATTAACAGGTGGGGAGTACTTTGGCCAAAGTAGTGTAAGTTGCCACTATTTACACTGTCAGTCCACTGTGATCCGAATTTACATACTAGGTAAGGAATGTCATATCAGTAGGTTGTAGCCATTATATGATAGACCTAGAAACGTTTAGGACACACCACCAGCTTAGGGAAGGTCATTACTATTATGAAGTTACCATACCAATGTCTTCGTCAAAGGGAGGGCCATCTTACCATATGTGATAGATGTGTGGGGGACCATAATAAGTCTGTGGTTGGCAGAAAAGCGCTTGAGTGAGCTTCTCATCAGTTGGCGACAAAGATTTGATGGAGGACACCTGGACCATTCGTATACCTAGTCTTGGAAAGCTCATGGAAGTTATGTAAGTATTTATGTATCCATTACTATGGAAAGATTGTAATAGTGAAATGTTATTATTCATTATGAAATCAATATATTGGAAAGTTGTAAATCTTTGAAAATAATGCAATGGGAAAAGTTAGGAATCATGTTTATTTCAAATGTGCATATTATTCTTGTATATGAAAAGAAATTTTTTATTGCTAAGTGTTTGCATCATGATTTTATTTACTTGAGGCTAAAAGCATAATAAAATTGTTTGGTAGAACAATGGGCATGTTACACGTGGTATCAGAGGTACCGGGTTCATCTCTGGAATCTATGGGCTCATTATGAAAGTAAAATGTAAACCTTATTGGAAATTAATGGTTGAAGAGTTCTTATGCCAAAGATGGCAAGAGGAAAAGAATGAAGGGGAAACAAAAGAGAGGATAAAATTCCTAAATATTGTTTGCATTTGGGACTAGAAAAGAATTGTCCTTGGAATCAAAAACTTCTAAATCAACAACTTATTAGGATATGCCTTTGGATTGCAAAAGATTATGCAACCAGGTTCTATAGGAAGATTATGAAGGATTACTACTAAGTACCTTCACCTTATAGAATACTTTAAATGACTAAGGGATAGAAAAGATTGAAGTAATTTCCCCTATTGGTAGCAACCTATAGTTGCAAAGAGTTTAGGATTTTGGAATTAGAAAAGATATTATGAATCTATGTGTATGCTTTGGAAACTTCAGTCAGAATAGGAAGTCAATGTTTTGAGAATCAAAATCATCTAGAAAGGTATCCAAAAGGTTGGATAACCCATGAAAAATCTGATTTAGTACAATAATAAGATCTTGCATATTAATTAAGGAGTGAAAATTTGATACCTTAGAATAGGGTTAGAGACCAAATTGGTCGGTAAAGGGAAACAACTTAAAAAGGAGAAGATGAAAGTTGACATGATTCCACCAACCAGAATAGGAAAGGTCAAATTGGAATTTTGATTAAGGTGGGAAAAAGAAACCAATCAATTTTGGAGTGTTTAAGGTTATGTGAAAATAAAGTTACCAAAAATTGGGACAAAATCACTTGGAAAGATGATTGTAAGTTAGAAACTTGAAAAGTAAATTGGTCTAGTCCAACAAAGGTTTGGATAGAACATAGTTTGTATGAAGTTTAGATTGAACTCACCAACTAGTCAACAAAAGTAAACATATGTTTAGGGATTCCAAAAGGAAATTGGATATGGAGGGAGACTATGTGTCAAATCGAAAGAATAAATTGGAAACAACTCACAAATATGAGGACACAAATGACATAGGGATCCTTAGGCAAGCTCATTATCACATCAACAAAAGGGGCTTTGTAGAGGTGGGATAATATTCTTTTATGGTTAAAAAGGCTATTAGTATACATGGAAAATAAAATTAGAATACTAGAGTACCTCTTAGCTTGTAAATTTGTTGATTATTCATTAGATATCATTATGGTGGATCCAACTGTTAATTCTGAGAGATTAGAAGGTGATGATGAATCTAAATTTGGGAATGAAAAAGTATATTCAATCCATACCATGGATGGTAAGAAAGGCAAGTAATAGTCAATCAACTATCAAAAGCCAACCAGGAATGATAAATCAATTCAATTTGGGGAAAGCAAATGATCGCTAAGAGTTAAACTTTAAGATCTAATATCATGGAAACACTAAGAAGGGAAGAAGGAGAGTAGATAGACTTAGATAAAGTACCCCATACAATGAAGTTTATTAATGTATTTTCAATATGGAAGAACTTTTGACTTCTCCGTAAGTCATGATTCAAAGACCTACAATCGAAGACCTACAACCGAAGTATTTTATGACCACAAGAAGGTTGGTAAAGTTAAAAGGATAAGGTATTAGAATTATTGGGGAAAGGTAGAGGGAAGGCCAAGGTTTACGATAACACAAATTCTGTATGAAATTGTTTCAGAAGAACAAATTGATAATATCATCGATACTTTGGAGAAAGATAGGCAGTATACTTGTTCATGTAAGGCAAAAATTATCACCTACGCTATCAAAAAGGGGATATTCATGAACTCATGAATGTGAGTTACAGAGAAAATGTTCATGCTTGGTGATAAATTGTTGGCATCTTTTGGAAGATAATATCAAACCAGTATGATGAAATGAGGATCAATACTCAACTAATATAAAATGCTCATTGGAAGAAATAGATTGAGCTAAAAAATTGGATTACAACCTTGGAAATAATCAAAGGACAAAAGAAGTCCAGGGTATGGATGACCTAGGATGAAGGAGTTTCATCTCTGCAACAATATTTAATCATTATACTTGAGAATCGGATATGGCATAAGTCCATGAAAGAGGTTTCAGTTAGTCGAAATGGACTATTATGAATCAAAAAGAACCTATGTACCCAATATTATGGAAGATTAAGGAATAAGATGAGGTGAATTGATGTCGTACTTAGGACATGACAAAATTATTTGACAAATAGGAAACCAGTATAATCTGGAAATGGATAGAGTAAGATGTTGCAAGGTATGTAGCAAGTTGTTGACCAGTATGCCAGAGGATGAGGACATGATGCCATCATCAGTAGGACTTGTAGACTCTTATGAAATTCTAGTGAGGAAGTGGTATATCATTAGAACAATTTGATCTTTCTATGTCGAAGGAATTGACATAATGTTAAGGTGAATAGATTCACCTAGATAACCAATTTCGATTAGGAAATTTGATTTAGGATATTAGTCCTAAAAAATATATTGTGTGAAGCAATTGCTTAGTGTTCCCAAGAAGGTTATCTTAGATGGGAAATAAGCAAGTAATGAGAAGGTTTTATGAAAACCATGATTATCTTATGAGAAATTCAATTGAATGAATGTTCAATTTATTACTTTAAGTTAGCCATTTAGGCAATAGGGATAAACCCAATCTTTGAGGATTTGTAGAATACTTATATTACAATAAACTTTTATCGTTAAAGTTAGGTCCATTATATGGGAAGAAGGATTGAATCTCTATAAAGCTGAGATAAGCTAAGAAATAGGGTTAACCTTAAACTAGAAAGGTTGTCAAATGGAATAGTAGATCAAAAGGATCAAGGAAAACTTGTTGATACAAGCTTAAAATTTATGAAGCAGTATAATTATGCTTAAGGTAGATGGTGGTGTCGGTGATGGATGGTCTCGACTTCTGAGTTGTTTGATGATGTAAACACCAAAAGAAAGGATGGGACCCACATGTAGTGTACAATACACCGACATTCCTTATCTATTTGGGTTACACAAAGGAAAAATTAATTAGCTAGTGAGAACGTGCTTTCCAATCACTAGGGTATAGGTGTCATATAGGATATGGTCACTATTGTGCTTACAAATTACAAGGGAGTTAATATGATTATGAAGTATAGTTATTTAAAGGGAAGGTATGTGTGAAGCACACAAGTTCTCCCTATATGTCAGTTTAGACCCTCAATGCAAAGTATAGCATGAACAAGATTGGAAAAGGTCATGCTTTAAGGGAAGAGTGTTATGTTATTAATAGAATATGCTTATTTCTTACATGATGAGAAAATGGAAGGTGAACCTTTATTTGAATTTATGAATAGTGCTTTAAATCATCGGGGATGATGATTCACAAGGGGGGAAGTATGTTGCACCCTATTTCCTAGTCACTGAGTTACTTTTACCTTCATGTGTGAAAGTGTTGATAAATACAAATTGTGACTTTAATATGTTTACTAGATGAATGAAATATGTAGATATGAATTAAGATGATATTGATTTTAAAGGAGTGAATATGTTTATGTTGAAGAAATGTGATGAAAAGATATGTATTACAATGTGAATATTCTAATGCTTTGTGGATGCAAATGTTATATGATGCAAATGATTGTATTGTGAACGTCTAACTACCTTAGTGTTGCACTAAGTTGAATGCAAGAATGAGTCGAGCCTCTGGAAGAGAGGGGATTGGTATGGTAACCTTTGATAAGACATAAACAAAGCTTTCACAAAAACACTTCTAGTTTGGTCAAGTTGGGTTAATAGCTTGGGAAATAGTATGTCTCCTTTAGTCTTGTTTGTCATTATGTTTGTGAACATTCTTGTTTAGAGGTTAATAGTTTTGATTTTCTTGTGTGGTGTGAAGTTATTTATGTGTTAGTACTTAATCGATAGAATATATATACATAAAATGCATATGTATGTATACATATGTGTGTCAACAATAAACTCATACACATGAGTTAATGCACACGTGGGCATACACAGATACATGTATCTATGCATGCTCATGAATGAATTACCCATATGCATGGGAATATCGTTTGGATAGGATGACACACACACATATATACATTTTGTGTATCCAACCACACCAAGGCTCCTGGTCGCGGAGAGCCGAGAGCAGAAGGCTGCCCTAATCTACATCAAGTTGGACAAGCATTTAAGGTCAAGGATAGAGAATGAAGAACACTCTCAGTGCCTCTGTCACTCTACTAACCCGAGAGTTTTGGTGGGGCTGAACAAGCAGGTTTTTGAAGCCCAAACTATACCTCAAACAACTATCTACTAGAGGACAACAATGCAAGTCAGGGACAATAGTACATCACACTGGCATCTCACAAGTGTGTTAGCGTTCGCATGAACAAAAAGTGTAAAAGGAAAATGAAAGGTACAATGAACCTACTGATAGCTTAGTGGTTGAAGTTTGAAGTGCTAACTAAAATGATAAGTAATAGAATGACTAAAATGATAGAAAATATGATATAGAAATGACAAGAATGAAGGTGGTGGAAATGAACTCACAAAGGGTCAACTTCGCTAGCAAGATCCACACGAACATGTACCTACACACAACCAAGAGAGGAAAAATGTTGGGACTGTATAGGGGTTTGCTGTAGTCAAACCCTCGCTTTGGTGTTTCCACCTCCACAAACAACCAGATAGATAAATATGTAGAAATATGATAAAGAAAACAATGTTGGAACATAAATGAAACCAAATGCTACGAGAGACACTATGCTACTCAAATCCAACAACAAAATAGTAATAAGGAAGCATTACCACCCTTGACCAAAGGAGCTCAAGGCCAATGAGAGAGGAATGCAAATCCACAACTATGGCAGAGTCGACGTAGCCACAACAACGTCGAAAGCAATCTCACAAGACACCGAGTTGCAACTTTTGTGGTAGATATGAGGAATGTTGTGATTGTTGGAATCGTGAAGCAAATAGTGCAACAAGTAGCAAGAGTATGGGGAAAAATGTGAAGCTAGAGCAAATGAATGTGTAGAGAATGTGTGTAGAAGCGTGAATATGGGTTGAAAGTGAAAGATAGCCATTCGAAGAAGGTTTGGGAGTGAAACAACCATTCAAAGGTCGATAGGAAGGTGCATGGGCATTATAATTCGTCGCCAATGTAGAATGTAACGCCTTTGCAAATTCTAGAGGAAATAATCTTGTCAGAATGGTAGCGCACTATGTAGATGTTTGCGCGCTGACGCACATCCCCGACAAAAAATCCCTTACTAAAACTAAAAAAAGCACTAAGTGGATGGGGTATGGAATGAGGATGCAAAATTATTTGGCTGGATTTGATTTTCCTAAAGTGAGGGATGTAAAAAGGGAATTTGTAAGAGGGGTGCAATTCACTCCTATACATTTTTCCTCTACTTTAGCAAACACGAGTGTTAATGAGTGTTTAGTAAAGTAGATTGAAAGAGTTTAGAAATGTATACTTGAATCGTCAAGGAAGCATAACACAATCTGGTGAGCTCGAAAGCGTAGGGAAGGAAAATGGCTCCCAAGGTATTCTCTCCTGAGGAGGATTGAAAAAAGTGCATTGAAGGTATGTAGACCAACAATGGACAAATCTCACAGGATGCAAGTACTTCATAGGTCCTTTGGCCTGCAAAGAACCCTTAGATACTCTCTCCTTAAGGAAGCTTGATGTGAGGGGACTCTGCAAAGTCAAATTAGAAAGCAACTTTACAAGCACACCTATAAAGCAACATGTTAATCCGTAGACAAAACATGTTAGAAAACAAAAAGCAACCACATAGGTAGACAAGCAAGAAAAAAGTCATGTAGACAGTCGAAAATTGAAGGAGAACGTTTCACAGGGGTCCCTTGGAAACCCTTCAAAAGGGGGGTCCTCTCAAGGGATGCTTAGTTTGAAAGTGATAACAATATTTTGTGTAAATCAATTCAACATCAAGAAATCCTTTTGAAATATTTTTACTTCATCAAGGAATTCAAAAGGAAGAAGGCCCCCTTGCAAGGGGAAGGTCAAAACTTCACATGCAGGAGAAGGTGATCCCTCCTCGGAGGAAATTTTTTCAAGTTTTTTCTTTATGAACCCATGATGAAGGAAAATTTTTCTACTAGGGGTCCTTGTTGAGGAATGCAATTTTTGAAAAAAAAAAGTTTTTAAGAGATTTTCAAGAATAGATTTGTTGGCCACCAAATGCATTTTCTGAAAATCAAAGCAATATGATAGCCCCCCCTTACGATGGTGCGTGTCAAGCACAAAAGGCACGCGACATCCTAAGGAGAGAAAAACAAGAATGAAAAAGTGATGTTGTGACCCGCATAACATAACAAGATGTAACTATGGTAATGTTGTTGCACACCCAAGGGACAAAACATTAGCACCACAACATCACAAAGCAAGCACGAAAGATAAGCACACAAAAAGAAGAGACAATAACATTATGAACAAGGGATAGGGGTGATCTAATATTTTAGGGTCAAAGCTGCTCATAAATATAAATAAATAGATATAATAGTATATAAATGAACTGTCATCAACCCCCTAGTATATTAGACCATATGAAGAAAGGCACATGAAGACAAAATGAAAATAAAAAATTGGGTCAACATGGAAGGGAAGCCTAAATGTCCCCAACACTTTGTATCATCCCCAATTGTTGAAAATCAATACACAACAAAGAAAGAATGATGTGACAAATAGAGGAATTTTTATGATGCAAAAACACTCCTGTATCCAAGCACCTACAAGGGTGACAAGGTTCATCTAGGAACACATAACACAAGCATGGGGGAACACAATACACATACACACACAATCTAATCTATAGATAAAGAAGAGGTGCCCACTAGTCCTCATCAACCAAGAGGTCATTGTTCGCCCAGTCTAGATCATCATAAGGGGAGGTCAGACGAGCCTACAAGGGAAAAATATCAAGGGGGAAACCCTCTGACCCTCCTACAACAAGAGCCAAGGAAGAAGGTCCCTCGAGGTGTTCTCCACTCAATTCGTGTGAGGTAAATGCCAACCACTTCGCCAAAATCATCGATAGGGCCAAGACCTCATCCTCAAAGTTAAACATGCACTTTATAGGAGTGCCATGTGTTAACTCAAAGGGCGAGGGAGGCGACGCTTGAGATTCACTACTAAGCTCACTGAATGATTAAGAAGCGGTGAAAAACTCTAGGGACATTGGGGCTTCCTTCGTCATAAGGATGGCACAAGCCAACACAAAATCACCCTTTGAAGAAGGTGAACCCTTCTTCCAACCCCCATTGCTAGCACAGTCATCCTCCAACTTTCACTTCATCGAGGGATTCAAAATCCCCATAGATGAAGCAAAGGGTGTGAAGGAAGAGGAGAAAACCGCAATGGACACCACCGAGGTATTCAACATGTCCACAGGTTTTGAAAATGGTGGGATGTATGGAAGGGACATTAGAAGGCGTAACTCAACCGAAAGGGCAATAAACACCTACACCCTCTCCAGGTGAGGATCGTTCATGCTCACGGTGGGAGTCAGAAGCAAGATTGAAGCTAAAGGAATTAAGTAGAGAGGAGGGAAGATGAGTACACAACAAAAGGTGTCGAAGTAGGAGTTGCTGACTCCTCTTCCTTCTTTTGTAAGGTAGTCTTCTCAGTGGCTAGATCCTTTCTTCGATGCTTGCACTCATGTGCAAGGCATTTTCTACAACTCCCATAGGCTGAGAAGAGATGAAAGACTCCTATTCGACCATTAGAGTATCCATCATGATTGCTTCCAACGGAGGGAGGGACTCTTGGACAGGAACATGAAGAGGAGATGGAGAGGATGACAAAGCAACAACAAGGGGAGTAACACCTCAACGACGGGCCTCTTCCCATTCACTACATTAGAGGCAAGAGCAGTAGGAGGCCGTGAAGGCTAAGACATAGAAGATGCTCCACAAGGACCCTTCCCCTTACCGTATCAAATAGGTCGAGGCACTGTGGGTAAGGTAGGAAGTTCAAACATTAGACGCTTGGGATTTCGCCAAGCGAGCACCATTAGGCTCTCCAGCAAATGCCTAAGAGCAAGAGATAATTGCACCACAACAGGGCAAAGAAGCAATAGGAAGAACAACAGAAGAAGGAGAAGGGCATTGGGCATGCTTCTCTTCTTCCCTTTTTCGAGCCAAGGTGGCCTCACTGTCTGTCTTGAGACAAGCTCTATGCAAAATGGCATAGGGAGAAGGAGGATACCTTACCTTAGGCATTATGCCCCCACTCTTGTACCTCACATAATTTTGGTACAAGAGGTCTATCCTAGGAGGAAGCAGACCAATAGGCTCAAGCCATAAGTGATCTAGTGAGTAGCCCCCACATGCAATTGGCAGTTTATAGCTAGTGTCATGGACGACATGCACCATAACCTCATGGGAAAACTTCACACACTTGTGAACTACTGAGAGAATTTCATTCATAGCGACCAACCAGGGGATACCTAGTTTCACTCTGAAGAGCTCACACCTTGGGATTATGTCAAAGAGTGCATTTATGGTTCCAGGCCCAACTAGGATCGACAAGGTGATGTGACCAATGGGAGGAATGGAAATTCGATCATGTGTATGAATAATGCTCCTAGATTTGTCATACCCATCCTTGTGTAAGAAATTAATCAACATAATCTCCTCAGTGATGACATTTACCTGACACATAGGGTCAACAAGAACACCCATTACAATGTTTCCATTGATACATGCAAATATGTATAAGGGAGATGGCTCTCTATTAGAATTCACAGACAAGTCATGCAAGGTAAAAGTTATGGCAGGAGATCCACTCGTAGGTTGCATAGATGGGACAAGTAGATGTAAAAGGGAGGCCATTTCTATGTGCACTAGACAAGACTTTCACAAGAGCCCCCAATGGTTTCCTAACTAGAGGGTGACCCACTCAAGGTTTCATTCCACAATGCTTAAATAACCTTCCAACTACACCACTAGGGTTCATAGGTTGGCTTACAAGGCTAGACGCCTTGCAAAAATCACACCCACTACACTCCTAGGATACGAGGAAAGGGTCTTTCAACACTGCCAAACAAAACCAAAATGGTTCACATCAAGTTCACCAAAATGTAGAGGAGGAGGACCCCACACACCAAGGCTCTAGGTCACGGAGAGTCGAGAGTAGAAGGCTGCCCTAATCTACCTCAAGTTGGACAAGCATTTAAGGTCAAGGATACAGAATGAAGAGCACTCTCAGTGCCTCTGTCACTCTTCTAGCTCAAGAATTTTGGTGGGGCTAAACGAGTAAGTTTTTGGAACTCAAACTGTACCTCGAACAACTCTTTTCTAGAGGACAACAACGTAGGTCAGGGACAATAGCACGACACACTAGCATCTCACAGGTGTGCTGGTGTCTATACGAAAAAAAAGTGCAAAAGGACAGTGAAAGGTATAATGAAACTATTGACGACTTAGTAGATGAGGTTTGAAGTGCTAACCAAAATGATAAATAATAGAATGACTAAAATGATAGAAAAGATGATATAGAAACAACAAGAATGAAGGTGGTGGGAATGAACTCACGAAGGGTCCAGTTCGCCAACAAGCTCCACACGAATGCGTACCCTACACACAACCAAGAGAGGAAAAATGTTGGGGTTGTATAGGGGTTTTCCACAATCAAACCCCCACTTTAGTGTTTCCACCTCCACAGATAGCCAGATAGATAGATATGTAGAAATATGATAAAGAAAACAGTGTTGGAACCAACAAAATAGTAATTAGGAAGAGTTACCACCCTCAACCAAAGGAACTCAAGGCCAATGAGAGAGGAATACAAGTCCACAACTATGGAGGAGTCGACATACCCACAACAATGCTGAAAGCAATCTTACAAGATACCAAGTTGTAGCTTCTGTGGTAGATGTGAGGAATGTTGTGATTGTTGGAATTGTGAAGCCAATATTGCAGTAAGTAGCAAGAGTATGGAGAAAAATGTGAATCTAAAGCAAATCAAATGTGTGTAGAAAATTGAATTAGTGTGTAGAAGCGTGAAGAAGATGGGTTGAAAGTGAAAGATAGCCATTTGAAGAAGGTTTGGGAGGGAAAGAAAAGTTCAAAGGTTGGTAGGAAGGCGTAGGGGCATTACGTTTCGTCGCCAATGGAGAACGTAACACCTCTACTGATTCCAGAGGAAGGAATCCTGTCAGGATGGCAGTGTGCTGTGCAAATGTCTATGTGTCGTGCATGCATCCCCAATAGAAATTCCCCCATTGACACTAAAAACAAGCGCCAAGTGGATGGGGTACAGAATGAGGATGCAAAATTATTTGGTCGGATTTGATTTTTCTAAAGTGAGGGATGTAAAAGGGGAATTTGCAAGAGGGGTGCAAATTCACTCCTACACAATACGTATATATGTATATATACACATACTTTATATATGAAATATAAGGATACATATGTGTATTCATATATTGAATAATACAACTCTATTTACTTGTGAATTATATATATATATATACATGTATATATATTCGCGATGTATATAAATATAATATATATAGTAATGTTTACCATAGCGCTAAAAGTTAGCAACACATACATATATTAAATAATACTTAAAGCATATGAAATGCAAAGTAATATGGACAACGCCATAAAGCGCGTAGTATCCAAATAGTTTCCAACGTGTAAATATAGTTGTGAAGATTTTGTCAAAAGAAAATTCAACAGTAAATGATCATATGCTAAATATAAGTCGATCGATTCAATAGCAAACATCAACCCATGAAAATGGTGTGAATAGCACAATGTGGCACCAATTGAGAAATTGTATGAATCAAATAGAAGTCTATTTTGCAAATCAAATTCTAGTTTTTGAAGCAAGTGTAAAATATATGAATTGGTCAAGCATGTAGTTGTGCCAAGTAAGTCGATCTTTAGGAAGCAATAACCTTGCATTTCTGATCATCTTTCTTTCTATCTAACTCAATATTGACTCATTCACCTTGGCAATGTATGTGTTTGCAATGCAATAAATTTAGTTGCCACCTTTTATTTATCATGCTGAGTTGAATCATTTGAGCTGAGAAGTATCAATCCTCATGCCTTATTCCTAGCCTTTAGTTTTTGATCATTGTATATAAACAGAGGAGCTAATTACCTCATTTGGGACACACATATGCATACTTCTTGTGATTTTATGAGTTATTGTATTCTGAATACTTGAGTTGCAAGAGATTTTTTGAGAAAGTTGAGAGAGGATTTTGAGAGGAAGTAATTAGATAAGGGGAGAGAATTATTTGGGAGTTGATTATTGTTTGGAAGGTAGTGTTGGGAAACCATATCGTTCAATTGGAGCATTGCAAAATTGGGCATGTTGTCTCCTACTCTTTTATTCTTTGTTTTAAGTATTTCAAAAGATTGTTTGTTTTGTTTGGGAAGTTAGTTCTATTCTTTAATAGCAAAATATTATCTTATTCTTTTGTGAAAGAGAAAGGAAGCTTGTTGTGCTTAGTGTAACTATCTATATTGCTTGATGTGTTTGTACATATTCCATATTAAGGAATGGGTGGATATAGTGGGAATAAATACTATATTAGGGATATAGCTTACATAGCTAATGTTTAAACTAGTGGAGTTATGGATTTGCTTAGTGGAAATATTATCATTACATTGTGGTGCAAACCTTGATTGATAATCTTACTTGATTCATTACTCATGATCTCCTTGAGATGGGAAGATAGTCTTATCCCTAGTGTAGGGTATAAACTTGGAGGATATAACAATATTCAACAATAGGGTGAAGAGTTGTACTTACTAGATATGCTATTTTGAATTAGAGTCGATGGGACTCTAAAGGAGGATACATGTTTCGGTAACCCAAAAATATAATGTGAAAGGACTATGGGAGTAGATGCATCAACTCCTCACAAGTTGATAAAGTCCTCCAATTGATATAGAATTGTAGTAATCATGAGAATATTTGAGATATATTGAAAGAGAGGCTTTTATGATGGTCACTTGAGCGTTACAATACCTTTTCTTGGAAACCCTAGGTTGGGGATAACCTATTATGTAGGTTTGCCTATGTGATTATTGATTGAAGCAAATAAGTTGGGATTAACTTATATGATCTAATTGATCATTTGATTGTTGATTATATTTTCAATTGGATTCAATTTATTGTTGAGACCATACTTTTGAGTGAGTCCTTTATTGATGAAATTATACTTTGATTGAAGTCATTTATTGCTATACTTTTGAAATGAGGTCATTTATTGATAAATTTATACTTTTGAAGGGAGTTGTTTAATGTTGAGATAAACCCTTGATTGGGGACTTTTATAGTTGGGATTGTACCTTTGGTACTAGAGTCATTTAATGTTGTGACATCATGCTAATCCACAGGGTAAATTGGTAAGAGTTACTTTGAATTATTTAGGTAGAAGTGTCATAGTAAGCATAAGAGGGAAATAGGTTATTCCTAGGGTTAAGGTTACTCCATGGTGTAAGGGGATAGCCTATGCATAGGTTATGCATGGTCAATACAAATTAGGCTAGGAAGGTGGGTGAAGTTTTATAACAACCACTCCTCTATTAATGGGTGGGGAATACTTTGGCCAAAGTAGTGTAAGTTGCCACTGTTTACACTATCAATTTACTGTGATCCAAATTTATGTAGTAGGCAGGGAATATCATATGAGTAGGTTGTACCCATTGTATGATGGACCTAGAAATGTTTAGGACACACCACTAGCTCAGGGAAGGTCATTATTATTGAGGTTACCATACCAATATCTTTCTCGAAGGGAGGGCCATCTTACCATATGTGATAGATGTGCGAGGGACCACAATAATTCCATGGTTGGCGAAAGAGTGCTTGCGTGATGCTTCTCCTCATTAGTTGGTGACCAAGATCTGATAGAGGACACCTGGACCCTTCATAAACCTAGTGCCGGAAAGCTCATGGAAGTTATGTAAGTATTTATGTATCCATCACTATGGAAAGATTGTAATAGTGAAATGTTATTATTCATTATGAAATCAATATATTGGAAAAGTTTAATTCTTTGAAAATAATGCAATTGGAAAAGTTTGGAATGCTATTTATTTCAAATGTGTATATTATTCTTATATATGAAAAGAAACATTTTGTTGCTAAGTGTTGGCATTGTGATTTTCTTTACTTGAGGCTAAAAGCATAGTAAAATTGTTGGGTAGAACAATTGGCATGTAGCAATGAGCATATTAAAGAATGTGCTCACTAAAGCATGACTCCTAATATTAAATATATTTCTCCAATGTGTCACCCATATTAAATGCATTTACAATGTCACACACAATCACCACCTAAGGAAAATATTACAACTTCAAAGCACAATTCCTCGTTTTGAGATGAACCCTAACTTAATAAGATATTCGATATTTCTATGAGTAAGGTATACAACACCTTTTCCAACAAATATGTATATCTCTCAGGATTTTACACGTAGTTCATGTAGAAAGTACATAATAACTAAGTATTAAAATTATAGTGAGGAATGCATTATATTTAGAATCTTGACAGTTTCTTCTAGAAACCCTTTTCATTTTATTAAATTTAAATTTAAAAAATAATTTGTTAGCTTTGAAGGTGAAGTTGAGGGAACTCCAAGAACTCTTAGCTTGCTATTTCTTGGAACTTTATGTGTTATTTATGTAAAGAGATTTTTTGGGTGAGAGAATATGTTGGATTGTTTAGGATCTTATTAAGTTTTTGATCTTATATTAGTATAAAGTATCAAAAGCTTATACAAAAATAATATGGCGGAGTTAGATGTTGTAGTATGACATGGAGGTTTCTTATAACACATTGTTTCTATTGTAAGAACTACAATATTTTTGATAAAACAATTGTCATGAACCGAGTGAGTTGCTAACACATGTAGGTAGTGAGAGTGCACATGCAACTCTGCTATAGTGCATATGAATATTGATAAGGACTTGTTGATGTTCTAGAGGCTGGTCAAAGGTACTATAGATGGTTAAAATCAATCATTAGTTTTTATATGCTAACACAAGCCATAGTTTGGTTTTGGATACATTGTAATAAGATATGTACACAATTTAGGTGTTTTGGTTAATAGCCTTTGAATAAATACAAGATTATGTGGTGGTTATACATTTGGAGAATTTATGTTTGGTATGTTGACACCATGGTATGGTTGTGTGATGGTTGTAATTCCATGTGTAGTTAGAATATCAAGACAATTGAGGTTCTAAGGAAGTTTTAAGATTATCTTGCCCATGGTACAAATGGAATAGATTGATGATGTGTTATTTCCTAAAGGTGTGGTGATGGAATGAAGTGTGATTATAGAGATTGTATGCTATTGTTTGCAAATTTAGATACATGTAAAGATAATACAAGAATATTTATAGTTTGTTTCAGAATATTATAATTGTAAGTCCTTTTGTTGGTGAGTTTTTATTGTAATGTTTTCTCACAAATTATTGTGTCTCATGTCTATGTTGTTTACATATGATTTCATTTCCTAGTTGTTTTAAAATTAATTGATACAACAAATGCAATTGTATTTTGATCACACAATCTAAAGGTTTCTAATATCCTTGATTATAATTTATATCGAGGATTAATTTTTAAACATTTCATATTAGAGATTTATTGTTTAGATGGGGCCACATAAATTGGTGCAAAGATCATACTCATTTGTTGGTGAAACCCTAACATAATTTTTTTCCATATGTATGTAACTAGTTATATTGAAACTTTTGGAATATTTTATGAGAATATAGACATGAGATTGAGGGATTCAATGGTTAGAATTTTGAGTTATGAAAGTTGAAAGTAGAATACCTCCTATTAGAAAGAGATTTGTGGACAATGATATCTTATTTAGTAAAACATACACGTATGTTTCATGTGGAATAAACTAGAAGAAAGCTACAAGTACAATTCATTGACATGTTTTAAATTATATATTATTGAATGTGTAGTAAGTTATATATTATCATGAGAGATGGGTTCTTGTGAACCACTACTCATGAAACATGGGTCAATGAGTTTGAATTGAAAACTACATGGTTGAATCCTGATAGCAATACCATAATTTGGCATGTTGTGGAAAATACCTCCTACTTATCTATTATTGAATGTGTTAGAAGAGCTAGTTGCATATTTGTTGTTGAATAAGGTAGAAAACCTGTATTAGTCTAAGAGTGTGTTTAATAAAGTGTCATTGAAAAGAGAGTTATACACTTTGAAAATGAAATAGGGAAAGTTTGAAAGTAATCATATTAATCCTTTCAATCTAATTTTAAGTCAATTAGTGTCAATTGGAGTCAAGTTGGAAGAAGAGGATAAGTGCATAGTATTACTTTATTCCTTGATATATATATGAGAATTTGATTATGGAATCTAGAGGTAACTATTCTTCATCAAAATTAGAGGACATTGCAGGTATTTTGGTAAGTGAAGAAATTAGAAGAAAATTGATAGATGAATCCTCTAGGAATGCCTTGATTTTAAGGGGTAGGCCAAAAGATAGAGGGGGTAAGAAGAAGGGTGGAGATAGAAAGTTCAAGGGAAAGGACAAGTCTAAGTCTCTTGTTAAACTCAAAGTGTTCTAGAATTATGATAGGATCTAGGTCACATAAAAAATAAATATTAGTTTAAGAAGAAATATGATTCCTCCAATAAATCCATAAATAATGATGACTTCAAGAGTGATACTTTTATCTTTGGTAATATTAATGGTTGTTTGAATTAGGTGCATCATATTACATGAATTTTCGTAGGGAGTGGTATGCCAATTACGAGTGATAAATTATAGGTTTTCCTTGGAAATAATATTATAGGATTATTAATTATGGAATTCATGTTAACTTTGAGAAGAAGGGTTGTTAGTTGGATAGAGTAAATTCGGTGTTGGATAAACGTATTCAACATGGAACATTCTTTATGTTGGAGGCATCATAATTATGTATCTTAGTCAATGTAGTTGAATTTGAATTAGGTATTTTTGTGCATAGGTTAGGTCATGGAGGAGATTTAAAAAAAATGGTAAGTATGAATATTTTAAAAGGTATTTTAGTTTGTTTTATTGAGTTTAATATTTGTCAACATTGTGTGTTTGGAAAGAAGAATAAGGAATGTTTTTTTTAGGAAGCACTAGAGAAAGAGATATTTAGAAGTGATCCATAACAACATGTTTAGTTTGGATGCATACTCCATTAGTAAGTCTTATTATTTCTCCTTTATAGATGATTATTTTAGATGTGCTTGGGTGTATTTTCTTAAGAAGTATGAAGTTTTCCAAAAATTTAAGGAGTTTATGATACTTGTATAGAATAATAATAGTAAGAAAATAAAGTGTTAATGTCATATAATGGTGGAGAGTATTGATATAAGGAGAGTGAGGAACTATGTAAACATGCTAGAAATGTTAGGCATATGAACTCCCTACACATCACTAAAAGAGTAGCTAAAATGTTGACTTAAATATTGTTGGATTAAGCCAAAGGCATACAAATGAATGTAGTATGCAATATGAGTTTTGGGATGACACAAAATTATTTTTTAGTTGAAAAATAGGTTTCTCATATGATATATATGGATAAGTAAGAAGATCGTTGTTACACATTTTAAAGTATCTGGCTATGAGATATTTGTTCATATTAAACAAAAAAGATCCGAGTTAGATTTTACGGTTAAAGAATGTATTTTCATAGGTTATGGTGAAATGTAAAAGGGTATAAGCTTTGAAATATAGTGACATTGCAAGTTCTCTACTCAAGGGATTTCATATTTAGGGAACTTAAATTCTTATCCAAGAAAGAACAACCAAGAGACATGTTTTGAACATAAAATAGAGCATGGAATGCATATGGAAATGAATGAATTAGTAGAAAAACTAGTTTTTATGGAGAGGAAGAATGTACACTAGGAAAAAAAATTAAGAACATAATTTTGGAAGTTGTCAAGATCTCTAAATGTAATTGTGAGAAGGTCTACAAGGTAATGCGAATTCCCTAAGTGGTTGTACACTCAATTTCTATTATATTTTTTCTCTAACTTTTACTAATGATGAGATAAAGTATTTAGAAGAATATATCTCTTTTAAGGAAATAAATTCTTGGAGAAATGTCATGAAAGAGGAGATGACATTGTGATAGTGTAAGACTTGAAATTTTTCTAATCTATCTAATGAAAGGAAGGCCATTGGTTGCAAGTGGGTGTTTAATAAGTTTAGTGAAAATGATACACTTGAAAAGTACAAAGAGGCAATCCTTGGTTGAATGAATAGAATTTAGGACCAATATTTTTCTCGTGTAGCTAAGTTAAGCTCCTTTGGAATGTTGTTATTTGTAGATGTGGCATGTGGATTTGGAGTAAAATAGATAGATGATGATATTTAATTCTTAGGTGGATATTTAGAGGAGGAAATTGATATGAGTCAACCTAAATCATTTAAATTCAAAGGAAAAAAGATATATTCTGTGTAAACTAAAAAGGCATCCATTTGTGTTAAAGCAATCACTACATATGTGGTATTAAAATTTTGATGCATATGTACTAGAACTTGGTTTGACAAGAAGTAATGTTCATAACTATGTACTACAAAAAGGTTGAAAATCATGTTCTAACTATTATTTTATATAATGGTGGTATGGCGATAACTAGAAAGAGTAAGACATTATTAAGGAACTGAAGGCTTGGTTGTTTAGGAAGTTTGAGATGGACTTATGTGTTGTAAGGTTCATACTTGGTATGTAGATTGAAAGAGATAAGGTTAATAGGAAGTTATGGTTGAAATAGAGGAAGTATCTTAAAAATAATTTTTAATAGTTTGGCATGTATGATAGTAAATATGCAAGTGTCTCTTTATTACTAAGCACTAACTTGAGTATGAAACATTGTCCTAAGTTTGTAGAACCTTTTAAGGATATGTACAATTTTCCATATGTATGGAAAGGATCCTTATGTTTAAAATAATCTTTGCAAGGCCAAATGTTGACCAAATAGTGGGAGTTCTAAGTAGGTTAGTGTCAAAGACTATTAGAGAACACTAGAATCAAGTGTTAGAATGAAAATAATTGGTGTGATATTCACTTTTAGAGATTTCTTGTGTGAGAGAAGATGTTCGATTATTCATGATCTTATTAAAGTGTTAGAATCTTATGGGGTTAGATGTTTCAATGTGGCATGAAGGTATCTTATGAATTTGTGTTTCTATTGTAGGAATTGTAAGACATTTTGTGAAGAACTCACTAAAACATCATGAATTGAGTGAGTTTCTAGAGCATGTATAGTAATAAAGGTGCACATGTGATAGAGCAGAGTGCATGTTGTGATATATGAGGACATAAAAATGTCCTAGAAGGTGCTCAAAGGTACCATAGGTTGTTACAATCAATCTAGAATTTGCATTTTCTACTGTAACCATACTTAAGTTTTTGGTTGTAGTGTGGGATATGTACATGATTTAGGTGCTTTGGTCAACAACCATTGACTAGGCACATTTGGTAGTATCAAATCATATACAATTGTTATTCATTTAGATAAGTCACATTTGATATTATGTGTAATATATTGTTGTCATGGTGTGATAATGATATGGTCTTGTCATGGTTAGTGGGTCAGTGTAGCATCATGGGGGGCCAAACTAGGCCCCTAAGTGGCAATAAAAATTCAGAAAGATAGAGTTACACAACTTGACATAAAAAATTGAATAGGCTATTAACATAATTTAAAAAATATGTAAGAAAATAATTTGTATCAAATTAAATGTAGTTTCTAAGCTATTAGTCATTTTTTGGAAAAAAGTAAATCTATTTGGTGAAAATTTGAAATTTCATTGTAGTAGTACTAAATTTTCAGAAAAATAAAAAATAAAAAAAAACAAGTGTTTGTCCAGCCACCTTAATGGGGAGAACAAAAAAAAAATTATTCTAAATATTTCAATATAAGTAGAGAACACATTCTTGGATGTGACTTTTTTTGTAATTTATTTGCAAGTAAATATTTAGTTATGAATTTTTTAGTAGGAATTTTTAAAAATATTAAAAACCATTTGTCTGGCTAGCCTAACTTGGTAAAAAATTTAATTTAATTTAATTTAATTTTTTTTTAAAACTATAGTTTGTGAAGCATAGTTTGTGATGCATCTTTTGGATTCAAAAAATGTTTAACCCCTTAAAAGTTATAGATGTTTTTCAATTAGCCTATCAATCAGGACTTTAGTCAGAATGCATGTAGAAAATCAATAATAATGATCTATTTAATTCTAAATAAGACATATCTTATATTTTTGGAAAGTTAACAATTTTCTCTATAAACCTTTTTTGTTTCGTCAAATTTGGATAAAAAAAAGTTGTCAACCACTTTTATATCATAACGCCATTGTTCCGCCCCATGATCCTACAATGACCTTGGTATTCCATGAGTGGTTAGAATATTGAGATGGTTGGGATTCCAAAGAAATCTCAAGATTATTTTTTGTCCATGACACAAATGGAATAGATATGTGATGTATTATTTCCCAAAGGTGTGGTGATGTGAAACATAATTGAAATGATTGTTTGTTATAATTTGTAAATTAAGATACATGTATTTAGAGACTAATTATATTTGGAGTGTATTTTTGATTAATGCATTCATAATAGTTTGGTTATTGTTGGGTTTTTCTTGTAAAGGTTTCCCATGTAAATCCTTTTGTCTAATGTATATGCATTTTTCCTATGATTTTTTGTTCTTTTTAATTATTTCTAAATGAATTGATATAAAAAGATATCTCTGAATCACATAATAGTAAGGTTTCCAATATTCCAAACTATTAGTTGTATTTATAATCAATCTCAACATGATTTGCATGTAAATTGAAGGTTTTGGGTTACCAATCTCAATTCCAAAGAAATTTAAAGGTACATTTAGTGGGAACTAATCTTTCAAGAAAAAAATGGATAACTATTATGGTTTCATACAAAATATTATTGTTGAGGCTCCCAACAACCTCAAAAACATTCTCCAATTGGAATATATATAATTTTACATAGTTATAAACATATATTTATATTTTCTATCATTAAATTATAGACAATGGTAATATTATTCAATTATAGTAGACATTGAATTATGTTTTTTTCATAATTATGGATGATCCACTCACTAAGCTAAAGTAAAGAGGATGGAAAATTTGATAGAGGAGATTGAAGCAATCTAATAAAAAGTTACTGAAAGGAAAAGGTTGGAAGAAGAATATATGACTAGTACAAATGAAGGTAAAGTTTCAAACAAATTGAATCTATCACTTGGTTCAAGCACCAAATGATTTTATTAAATGTAATGAATGCTTGATGAAAATGAAATAAAATATAACATAAAAAATGAAAATGTTAAAATTTGTATTGAATATAAATGTAAAAATCAAAATCAAAATTATGATTTATGAAATGCGACAAGCTTCTTTGTTCGGGGTTCCATCTTAAGCTTTACCAAATGTAAAGTATGCAAATGGTAAGAGGAAGAGCAACGCTTGACCCCTGAAAAAAAGTTAGAGGAAAGTTAGCCAACAACGTACAAGTAACTTCATAACCAAAGTTGGTGATAATCCTCAATAGGTAAACCTGTTTGGTAGCTGGGTAGTAGGATATATTATCATGTAAATCTTCAACTTGATCAAAAGCATAAATTAGGACCTCTTAGGCACTTTTGTAATTACTTACTATTATTATTAATATAATATATAGGCTATTAGTCTTTTGCCAAAAAATAAAAAATAAAAATAAAATGAGCATGCAAATAAAAAATGGTAAACTTCGTCATGAAACACCTAATGATAAGAGAAATGTCATAAATAAAAAGAATAAACATAAAAAATACTTGAAGAAGCTAGATATGAATTAAATGAAATTAAATGTATTCTTCACTCTGAAGACTAATAATATTAATGAAATTGATAACACCACTATAATTGAAATCAATGTATCTCCAAATTATATGTATATGAAGGACCCTCATTGAAATCCCACATTCACCATCTTTGAATGACCTTAATAAAATTATAAAAACATAAGAACCCATAAATGGTTAGTTTAAATTGACAAAAATATAATGGAAAAAATGAAGGGAAGATGCCCTCACATGCACTATTTAGTTTTAGACTTCTAAAATTTTCAATGAATACTTTATAAATAACATGTTCTCAAAACGAAGCCAACTTTTTATAAAATTTCTAACAATGTAAAAAAAAAGAAAAAAAAGTCAAAGATTAGGGTAAACAAAGTATTTGATTGTAATAAATTATTATTATAAATTTTCTAAATGTATTTAATTATATTGGAAGGACAACCAAGGATAAAAATAAAAGATGGGCCCATTTAGTAACAACCTTAATATTAAGTAAAATCTCAATAAAGTCTTGATTATTGAGGCAAGCCTATCTTGAATTTAACCTAAATTACAAAAATTAAAAAAATAACTCTAGCATTAAGATCAAGATTCTATATTTTTTTCTAAATGATACTTGAGATTTTAGTTGTAGACTTCAAAAAATTGATATGAAGATAGATGATACCACAAAATATGTAATCAAACAATTTTGACACTTTAATATTAAAGTATCACCTAATGTAAAATATTATTAAAAATTAAGACAAGAATCAAGACTACAAATCATGTCCTAAATATTACCTACAATATATCCAAACAACATTATATAAGCAATTTTATGAGGTATGTATCGAGGTTTGACAACCACGCAAAGAACAATTTTAGAATCTTCTAAGCCCTTTTATTATGCACCTCTTGAATTTGTAGTTCATGCTATTGAAAACACTAAGTTTTTTATGTGTCAAGAACTATTAGTTTATACTCATTCTATTTCACACAAATGAAAGAACATTGAGGTGTGGTATAATTAAATTTCTAGTCTTATATGTTTATGTGAAAGATATGCTAATTTATTTTACTATAAAAATAATTATTTAAATGAAAAGTATATAAAGTGTATCAGGTTGTCAAATTTTAAATGTATTCATGAGGAAAATGAATACAATTTTAAAAATAAAATGGTTTATGAGTTAGTGAAATATAATTTGAAGAGTGGGGAGGAAGGTTCCAAATGTGAGTTAGCTGCTATAGAAGTAACTATTGCTACTTTTATTTTTTCTTTTAGGAAAAATCTATTTTACAAGTATTCTAGAAACAACCACATGTCTCCATGGTTATATCAATAGTTTAGGCTGCGTAAATATTTCTTCTTGGTTGGACTACTATCTTTATAATTGGATTTGTAGAAAACTATAGGTTATAGTTTTAAAATGTAATATATTTGAAATATTATAATTCAATATGGACTTTAATTCTCATTCAAATCATATATACATGCCTCTAGGAGTATGAAAGTGAAGAGGGAGATTGTTAGAGGGTATAATTTTTTCATGGTTGATTATTAATGTCACTCATTAGATTTTGTGCAATGTTACTTTCAATGATATTATGATTTCTTGTAGTCCAAGAAGACATAAAAATGGTTTGTTTTATTTGGTGTTACACTAGTCAATTCAATACTGCATATAAGCTTTATTAGTTGAGAAGGATACACAAATAGAAGGGTAAATCTTGAATTTTTGTGTTTTTTCTAGGAATGGAAAATGAGAGCACAATTGAGTGGTCACATGTGAAAATAGAGATCTAGTTAAAGAAAACTTAAATATTCAAAATATTTCTATGTTTAATGGTGCAAATTTTATTCTTAAATTATGTAATTATACACTATCACAAGGAGGGGCATTTGATTTATAAGTACACATTATTTTTATTGGTTGATGAGGGGAAAATGGGCTAGAGATTTAACTATGAGAAAATTGTGACTAATCAAAGGTGCATCCATTTTGAAGTTCTAAAATAGGTACATGGACTATTTGGACACACAAGTTAGCTTGATTTTATCAAAATTTTATTAGAATGTGATTGAAATCATTGTGATTCAAGTGAGTGGGTAGATACATGTTTATGCTATTGTTGTATGCCATATGTGTTGGGATTAAGGTGTCTCAACCTTGAGTCTTAGCATTAATTTATTGATTATTAGGTGCATATTAATTTATCCTAATGCATTAAACTTTTCAAGTTTCCATTCACTTTGTGGTTCCTATTATTGAGATGGCATCCTACATGGTAGGTGATGAGATATTACAAGATCCCTATTTTTTAGGAAGTTGGCACCCACTCTAGGAGGTCCTATTTTTTAGGAGGATGATGTCACATGTTTCCATATTAGTGATAAACTATTTTGGCAACTTCCTATGTTGACTTGAGAGTCCCTATTAGTAGTTTCTATATCGGAATTGAAGAGGAATAAATCAACTTTTAGCTTTATCTTCTCTAGGCGCCCAAGATATGGATATGTTTTTCTTCAATATGGACACCCAAATGGGCTTGGAGTTCTCGAGAGTCTTCTTCCTTTGGTTGGTTTTACTCACATGTCTTAGTTTTATGTTGATTGGATTTGAGGATTTTTCATTCAAAATCTATGGTTATGCATATTCATGTTATTCCATTGTTCTAGTTTAACTATTGTGGTGTTTTTTAGACTTTTGGGTCTTTCAAATAATAAGTGGATATGGATTTACATGTGTCCGTAATCACAATGGTTTTACAATTTTTTACATTATTAATCAAAGCTTATGGTTTTGTAGGTCTACAGATGAACTATTGTTCAAATTATGTTTCCCTTGGGGTATTTATGAATGTAATATATAGTTGCAGTTTTGCATGTATGCTTTGTGCACGATGTGAAGAGGTTTATAGCTTTCTTTGTGAGGAAATATTGGTATATATTTTACCATTGGTGATTTTTGGGTTGTGAAGGTATATTTCATTTTTTATAATCTTCTAGACAAATTATTTCCTCTAGAAAGGGTTTATAGTTTTCCTATCTTCTAAAACGATGTGGGTTTGTGTAGATCTGGGAAAGTCCATTATTTTAGATGAAATATGAGATGATTTTGTAGGTTTTACATGTTAATAAAAATATGTGGTTTGTATATTTGTGGAGAGATTGTGTTCAAACTCTTGGAGTTTTCTAGATGATAACAATTTCAGATTTACAAGAATAATTGATTAGTTCCTTGACTATGATACTTAGTTGTGGATTTGTTTGGAAAATTTATGTTTGTTAGTGATCTCATGTTTGAGTCTTGAAATCTACATGTTATCTTCTTTGATATCTCAGTTTTGTATGTTACTAATGTAGTTTGTGGTTTAGCTACCCATTGACTATAGTGTGATGAATCGAATGTGGATTGTCTCTATTTATGAGATTGATTCAATGTTGATGCAAACTTTATTAGTTGGCCTTGTCTGTGGTCATTTATGCATTGGTATGTTACATTGAGATAAGAGGATGGATGATGTTGAGTATATTGATAGTCAGTTATGGGACTTGTAGTATGTTGTTTGTCTTCTTGACTTGGAGATCTTGGTTCTACATATTATTTTGTGTTGTTGATATTACAAGTGACATATTTTATTGTATTAGAGACATGGAGAATCTTGAGACCATCTTTCTTTGAGGCATTTTCCCAAACAGTTCACTGCCTTGTCTATGTTTCTTTCTATATAATGATACATAAAGATTTATTCATTTTCTTCTTCAAAAATCATGGTATGCAATCAAGAGTTTTAAAAGAAAGAGTTTTAGAATATGGGAAATTTTGTTTTTAGGTCCATCTTTGAACCCTTAATTCTACCCTATGTAACGCTTTAGCCAATTATATGTTAAGGTGGTTAGAATTTTAAAATATCTCTACTTAGATGTGAAATTTTATCCCTCAAATCCTCAAATCTTTAGGTAATGTGTAGCAAGTGGGAGAAACAAGATCTACTCTTCCCCATCTTAACTCTAGGGTTTTTATATCTCTCAAATATGATGAGCGTATTCTACATATTTTGTGCTTTCAATTGAGTGATAATCAAACTAAACATGATATTGAAGTTTTGAGAGGTTTGAATGCTTGTTTTCTATGTAAAATGGATGGTCATCAAAGAAGGCATGGCCCAAAAATTCTTAAGAATATTAATAGACTTGTAGCTAATAGAATTTCATCCTTGATTGTGTAGGAAATAATAAAATAGACAATAGAAAAATTTACGAGAATGAATTTGATACTTTAGATGAGATTCTTGACAAATTGGAGGACTCTCATTCTAGTGAGGCATATGTTGGTATCCTTGAATATATGCCTTTTGTCAACAATGAGCTTGCTCTTCTTGTTTTTTTTCAAGGATAATTCTAGGTAATAAAAAAATTCCCAAGAGCTTGCCTTAGAAAGATTGAAAGAGTTTAAGTTGTTTGTTAGTTTGGCTACACCTCCCATTGCTCCCCAAGCTCTACAAAACATTGAGTCTATGATTTCCAAAGACCTTTCCCATACACTTTTCATGAGTAAATCTAAGAGTAAAGATTCAATTTTATTAATTATCTATTCCAAGATGAAGCTACCGTCTAGGGGGATTTTGTCCCTAGGTCAAGTGTTGATGTGGATGGATGAAAAAAGAGAAAGCAAACCGACTCATGTGTTAATAATCACAAGAGTGGAAAAAATGGAGAGGAAAAATAACCCAAATATTTTGATAGGTTGTACTATAAATGAAAATAGGATGCACCAATTGGAATGTTAGAGTTTGGAATCTTTTGGAAAGAATGCATTTTACGATCCTCTTACAATAATAGGCTTAAAATGGATTGCTTTCTCTTTCAAGAAACTAAAGCTATGAGATTTGAGCTAGAATGTACTCTTAAATTTGTTTGGAGAGAGTTTAACTTTTTTCACTAATCATATTTGGGGAAAGGTGGTGCAACTATTCTAGTTGGGCTAGTATGGGATCCCATTAATAGTGATTCTATGTGTTCTCCTTGCAATAGGGTAGCTAGTGTGATTGTGAAAAAGGATGATGTCTAGTTTGGGGCCCAAATGTCGTAGCATAGACAAGGCGGTGAACTGTGATTCTCACTTGCAAACAACAGACATGCATTCCAACTTGTGATTCTCATAAGCAAACAACAGAGTCACCAATGATGGAGTTGTAAAGTGATTGAAAGTACAGAGTTATGGTTTGTCCCACTGGCATTGAAGACAAATATACAAAATACAATCACAAAGAGTAATATTCACAAACCAAATCAAATAAAAAACCCTATAGCACTTTGATTCATAAATTTCAGATGAAATATACAAACCATTTTGGTGACAGACGGGATACAGAGGCCTTCACGGAAAAACAAATCACAAAAATTCCATTTTTTGCGTCCAAGCAAACTCGATTTGTGGTTTCCTGCAACCTTCCCTCCGCTGGCACGCGACTCACTTCTCCAATTTGATGACCTAGGTTTTTAAATTATGTCAATTAAAATGAAAATTGTGGCGCCATGTATAATTATTATAATATATATTAATATAATATTAATATAATATTATAATTATTATAATATAATTAATATAATTATCTCTCTATATCTCCCACTATCTATGTCACTCCCTCTTCCCCCCTCTATCTATTGAGCTATCTCTCCCTCTCCACCTCTTATCTATCTATCCTCTACCTATCAATATCCCTTTCTCTCCCTCCCCCTCTCAGCTATCTCCCGACCCCCTCTCTATCTCTCACCATCTCTACCTCCCTATCCCCCCTATCCATCGACACTCTAGATCTCCACCTCTCTTCTTTTCTCTTCCCATATATCTCCATCTCTCTTTCTCTTCCCATATATCTCTACCTTTCTCTCTTACCATCCCCCTCTATCTCTCTATATCACCCCATTTCTATGTCTCTTCCTCTCTCCCCTATCTTCTTTTCTCTCTCCCTTTCTACATATCGCTCTCCCTCTCCCCCTCTTCTTTCTCTCCCTTTTCTACCTATCTATCTCCATCTCTTCTCTCTCTTCCTCTTCAACCTATCTCTCCCTCTCTCCCCTCTTCTCTATCTCTCCTCTACCTATCAATATCCCTCTCTCCCTCCCTCTCTCACCTATCTCCAAGTTCCTCTCTATCTCTCACCATCTCTCCCTCCCTATCCCCCCTATCCATCGACTCTCTATCTCCACCTCTATTCCTGTCTCTTCCATATATCTCTATCTCTCTCTCTCACCATCCCCCTCTATCTCTCTATATCACCCCCTTTCTATGTCTCTCCCTCTCTCTCTATATATATTGAGCTATCTCTCCCTCTCTCCCCTATCTTCTTCTATCTCTCCCTTTCTACATATCGCTTTCCCTTGTCTCCCCCTCTTCTTTCTCTCCCTTTTCTATGTCCTATCTATCTTCATCTCTTCTCTCTCCCTTTCTCCCCCTCTTCTCTATCTCTAATGTCAAGCCTTCTAATAATAGTGTTTTATTAAACTATAAGTAGATTATTGTCACCACTCTTCATTCCACATGAAATGCCAAGTGTGGCAATTGTTTTGTTGCTTTTGTCAAGTTTCATTGTAACACCCCTCTGTTTTGGCTCTTTGATCGGCATTGTTCTTCCTTGTTATGATTGTATCTGATTATGCTTTGACTTTGGAGCTTGGTTGTTTTTGATCGCAATTGTTAAATAATGTGAATGTTATATTTTGATGTGATGTTATTTTATTCTAATGTTGTCTTTAAGACATGTTTTGGATTAACTTAGAAGATATTTGATTTAATGATGTTTTATGCGGTTGATCATATCATTGATGTTAGAATCGTCAGTTAGTAATTGTGTATTGGTGAAGGGGACGGGATTGTATCACTGGCTTGTGAGTGATTATGAGATTTCCTCTTCACGGTGTGTTTGATCATATTATATATATATATAAGGGGACGGGATTGTATCACTGGCTTGTGAGTGATTATGAGATTTCCTCTTCACGGTGTGTTTGATCATATTATATATATATATATATATATATATATGCATGTTCGATGTACTCTTTGTTGCAGGTTGACAGGTACATGACATCGACTCCACCTGGTTCACAGGGTTGAGCGTGTCCATTGACCAGCAGAAATCAATTGGGAGATAGTAGCTAGGTTTTCCGTGCCAGGTCGTCACCCTAGTCATAGTGTGTCGTCGGGTTTGAGTTGGGTTAAGTTGCTTCTTTGTTATTCTCTCTCCTTGTTCTCATTTAAATTTCAAGTGAAAAAGGTAGACAAGTGGTGTTATGTATTTAAAGTCGTTTATTAAATATATCTGGTTATAATGTTATAAATGTTGCTTAATTTATTCATTAATTTAATTTAATTAATAAAATGATCTAATATGATATTAAATTTATTTTATTGATTAATTAAATTAATTGTGTTGAAATAAGTCAAGTTATTCTTTTAGAAATTATAAAGTTAAATTATTTTGAAAATTATGAATTAAAGTCCTTTGGGAATAAAATTGTTAAAAGCATTTAAATGCATATGAAATGGAAATTTCAAAATAGGTAATAAAGTCTTGTTAAAAACAATTTTGTTTTAAATGTAAAAATGAAAATATCCTCAAAATGTTTTAAAAATAAACTTAGTGACTGGGATTTTTAGGGTTTTTGACCAATTTGGGGAAAAACCCTATTTTAGAAAATGGAATCTCATCTAAATTTCAATTTTTCAATTTAGGGGATAAATTTTCTTGGTTGTGGCTTTGCTGGGATTTGTGAAGAAGATGGAGACTCTTGTTTGAACTGGATTTAAAAGAGGAATTGGAAAACACCATTGTTGAAGGCTTCAAGCTTTGGAGGAAAAATCAAGTTCCTCTTTGTTTTTGCTTTGTTTCATTTTGAAAAGAGTTTAAATCCTTGATATGCTGGTTGGAAATCTTTGAAATGAAGTTTAAATTTAATGAAAACCCATGGGAATTTGTTTTAAAAATAGCAATAGAACTTGGAAGGGATTCAAATGAAAATATTTAACTTCTCTGTCAATTTGGAGAATACCCAAAAATTTACATCATATTATTGTGTTCAAAATCCTCAGTTTTTCCCTCAGGAAAATTTGCCCAATTTGTGTATAAAATGGAAAAAAATAATATATATATATATATATATACTGTTAATGTTTGGGAATTAATTTTCTTTAATTTTCTTTCTGTTAAAAGCTCTGTGAAATTTATAAAATGAAAAATTTCCTGTCTTGTTCTATCTAGTTTTTTTTCCTGTAGGAAGGAGTATTTTCTGTTTTAAATTTAAATAAAATTAAAATTAAAATTAAAATTAAAATTTACTTTTTGTGGGGGCTGCCCACAACTACCCCCCATCCATGGAGGCGCTGGTTGTGCAGCACTCCCCATGGTTGAGGAGGGGCTGCAAAGCAGCCACCACAGGGGTGCGTCCCCTGTTGGGGGCTGCGCTCCAGCCAAAGGCTTTTGCCTTTGTTTTTTTTTCTAATATAATTTAGTTTTATTAAAAATTTTAGTTTTAATTTAATTTTAAATTATAATATATATTCATTATAATATATATATATATATATATTTTAGATTATATATATAATATATATTTATTATAATATATATATTTAATGTATATATTTAAAGTTTTCTTTTCTTTACATTGAGTGGTAATATAGAATTTTAAATTGGTTGTTTTTAAATAGATATATTTAAAGAATAATTATATATTTAATATATGTTCTATTTAAATATAATTTATTTATGGAGTTTATTTTATCTTCAAAGTTGAAATAAATTGATTATTTCTTTTAATCAATTGACTTTATTTAAAATTTTGTTTTGATTATTATGAATAATCAGGAAATCTTAGAATATAAAAATAATGTTTTAGGGGCATATGTTTAAATGATGTTGTAATCTTTAAAATAAGAACTTTGCAATGTTTATCTCATTTGTATAGATGAAATGAAATTTTATGTATGATCAAACATTTTTATTTAAAATATTGATTTTGATTAATTGTAACATTGAACAAATGAAATTAAATTGTAGTTCTTAAATCTCTTAATGTTGCCAATGTGATTTAATTTATTATGAGTATGAACAAATAGTGCTAATTATTTAAATTAATTTCATGTACTACTTCATTGTTTGGATTGGGTATAGGAAACCCTAATATTAGATATTGAGTTGCCTGGAATGCTTTTATATCATGTTTCTTTCATTCTCAATTTTTGGCAAATGGGGTTAGTTGTCTAGTAAGTCTTCCAGAGGAGTTCACTAGGATGGGATGTTTTATGTGATGGTTCCAATTTGTGAATCGCCGTGGGAATTGCGTAGAGTTGTACTATGTTGTTGTACCTAGTTTTCTTGAACGGGGTTGATTTGTGTCTCCTTGGGAATAAGAGAGGGTAATGTGGTTTGTACCTCCTTTGGAAGGAGTGGGTTTTGTATTTTGGTCTCCTTCAGCGTTTGGAGAGGGTTTGACCTTGTTGCCTCCAGTGTTTGGAGTGAGTTTCCTTGATTGTTTCCTCCTTGGGTTGGAGAGGTCGTATTATCTAGTTACCTATTGTGGTTTTCACCGTGTGTTGTCGATAGGAGAGTGGCTCTTTGTGGGGGTTCGACACACAAAGGGGCGCCGGGGTAACTCACCTAGGGTTTAATCAAGTGATAATTTTAAAAAATTAATGGGGGTCTTTCACACTAATAAAGATAATGAATGCCTCTCTCGTGAAGCAAGTGAATGTTATGGCTCAAGATGAGATGAGATGCATAGTTTTGCATGAGGGTCTGGCGGCTGGTAGAGGCAAGCCAGGGTAACCCAAGATGGGGGTCCGGTAGCCTAGGAAGGTTGAGCTAGGGTAACTCATGGCAATTTATGTATAACACTTTTCCTACGTCAACAGTTAGTCAGTAATTGTGTGGTGTACAAATGATGTACATGATCATTGTTCTCTGGAAGCATTGTAACCTTTGTGTACGTGATGTTGTACTTGTATTCTTTTCTGTTCAATTATGTTTTAGCCTGTGTCTAGTGGTAGATGGTCTTGTGTAGGAATTCCTTGTTACTATCTCCTAGCACGGAGGGTGAGCCTTCGAGTATCACATGGTTGGGTAGAACATGCACCTTAATCTGTTGGGTTGGCTTCTTGTTCGTGTGGACGAGATTTTTCAGTTGGAGTGCTCATGGGATCCAGTTTCTTTCCTTGTTTTATTCATTTAGTTGATCTTATATTTTTATTACCCCTCATTTGTTATCGAGGTGGAATTTGTATTAAGTAATCATAATTATTGGATTTACCTCATTCAGGGAATGAGTGTTGTAATCATGTTGTAAATTATATTATTGGAATCAAGTGGTATCTCATATTCTTGATGTAAGTTATTATGTATGGAATGTATGTGAACTTTAAATGTTGTGTAATTAAATGGTATGGTATTAATTCATGTTTCTTGTCTGGGTTTATGTAACTTAGTTTCGTAACCTTAGGGGATTGGTTGGCAATGGTTAGTGAACTTGCATGTTAATTGTTTTTATTCATTATAAAAAAAATAGTTCGTTTGTGTTGTAAATTGCAACTTCCCCTAGGGTTGCGTGGCGGTTTGCTACATTCATTAACCAAGATATTTAGTGGGTTGAATAAAGTTGTCTTATGACCCTTTTTAAAATAATTAGACAATATTAGGGAGATCAGGAAGGGGAGAAAAATAAACTCCTTCAAAATAGGGGTAGTTGTGGGTTTGTTCATTTTCTTTATATACTATATACTTAGTTTCTCTAGGATAAATAAGTCACTGTATAAATGAAAGATGTTTGATTATCTACCTAATATTGTTTGTGTTTTTGAAATTATTAGACTATTTAGATTATATTCTTAGTTGTGTATCCTAACTAATATAGAGTAAGCTTTTTCATTTTAATTGACTACTACATAATAGTTTATGTGTTGAAAGAATTGTTTTCATTTTTTGTAGTTTTTACATTGGAATACAAATCATATTTAATTTCACCCCAATACATTTCTTTCATAAATCATATTTGTTTAATATCTTAAAAGATGTTAGTTAAACTGGAAAAGTTGTTTGAGTTAATTACTAAATTTGATATAAAAATGATCAACACTTTAGATATATTCAATTAGATATACATAGTTAAATTGGAGGTGTCATTTGAATTAATAATTAAATAACATAATAATCAATTAAAGCAAATGATATAATTTTGGATGTGTTTGAATTTAATAAATTACAAATTAAAATAGACATAAATTACTTGAAATAAGTGCTTCGTAACCCATCTAATCAAATCATAACCTATCAAAAAGGCAATAGGAATTTTCTAAAGAAAATAACACTTGACCTAATCATAAGTGTATGGCCTTCACAGAAAGAAGTGATCCACCTTAGCAATAGCAAGTACCGCATCCAAAATTTTCTCACATTACACAACCACAATGTTCCTCCAAGATAAGCCAATCAAATCCAACCTTATGTGTCCTAGTAATCAAATTGGGGATGATCCTAAAAATGACATTGCGAAGGGTAATTGGTCTAAAAAATCTAAACGACTTTGCAATTATTTCACTACTACGATCAATGTGTCATCTTTCATGAAATTTACCAAAACACTATTCATTATGATCATATGGAAATTTCTAGGAGAACTACAATAGTTGTAACATCATGAATTAAAATTAAACATTAAAAAATATATCATGAATTAATTATGTAATGGCATAAAAATTAAAAACATCATGAATTAATTATGTAACCACAAGTCAAATATATTTCTATCAAGAAATGAATATCAAATAGATAATACAATCACATAACTCATACATTTCAATGTCATTGATCTTCTTCTTCATCAAACTTTTTGTTTGACGTATCATCCGATTCAGATTCGACATTGTAATGATTGGTCATATCATCATCATCGTTATTGATATCAGTTTCAATAATGTCATCATCCACATGGATATCATCTTCATAAATATTAACTCCTACATCATCATGATCTAGTTCCTCCTCTTCGACATCTTCATCGGTCACATCATCAACTAATTGTTGACCTTGATCATCATTAACATCATCTTCTAGTTTTTCGATATCTTCTTCCACCACATTATATTTTATTGGCCTTCCTCTTGGATCATGTCTAACAACAAATGACCAACCCGGTTTACCTTGAACCTCTGAGTAAAATACCTGCTCACATTGGCTTGAAAGAACATAGGGCTCATTTTCAGCTCACTTGATCGACTTTGTATTAACCATGGTAAATCCATTATCATGTTCAATAACAATTCTCTCAGGAACATTTTCATTCAATCGTAGCCTATACCACAGGACAACGAACAAAACTAATTTAAAGTCACACTCAAGTATATCATCCAAAATCCTATAGTATCAATTTTCTGAGACTTCTATATGTATGTCGCTTCTAGATGAAACATTAGTCACTTGAAACACTGCAGTTATCTCAGAATCACAAGTTTTCTTTGTCATCCAACTTTTTGATTCGAAATTTATGACCATTGGACCACATAGCCTTATGGTGTTTCACCTGCAATATGTCAAACATGAAAAAATTATTGCAATATTATCAGTTGATAAACATATTTATTCTTGGCCGAATGTATGTAAAAAAAAAAATCTCAACATATATATACATCACTATAATTGAAAATAATTAAATAATATGGGTGATTAATATATTTATATATAGTTATTTATTTCTTAAACCATATGCTAAATCAATTTCTCTTTGTGTAACATTGGAATCTCCATTACGACGAGCTTCTTTAACTAATGAAGCCACACCTTCCCATGTTAATGCACGGCCAAATTGTTGACATCGTTCAATCCATATCATCAAATCAAGATTGTTTGTGACTTATAAATGTAGTGCATCCCACTCTCAACCAACTGTATAAAAAAATTGAAATTCACAAACAACATTAACAAATTCAAAAAATTATAACATTTCAATAGTAATGTTAACAACCATGAAATTAGTGTGTTTTATGTTTCATGTAATCATAAAAGATTAAAAAGTCAGTTGTAGAGGTGGTTGTTCGGTAGTTGAGGTGTAAAAACATTTAAAAAGTATAAAGTGGTAATTGTAAATCCTTATAGGACGAGAAATAAAGAAGGTATAGGTTTTGTCCTCAAGAGTTTTGTGAGGAAAAACATGTGAAATGAGAGGTTCAAGCCTACATTTCAACAAAATATGTATGAGAGATCTGACTTTATGAATTTTTACCCATGTGCAGACCTAATGGGTTGTTTTTGAGATCTAAGAGGTTGTGGAAGTACGAGATTGAATAAACCCTCATGATTTTGACCTAAAACAAGAGTTTTTGAGTTTGGCAAAAATCTGGTCATACAAGTGGAATCTTTTTGTGGATTTGGAGGTTTTGAGGTATAAAAATTGTTGCCCCAAGATTTCATGGGAATATGACAAGTTTAAAGACTAGTTGCTTTGTCAAATAGGCCTAATCAGCCTAATCAACACAACCTATAAAATGTGATTTTGGTGATTTGTTCCAAAGGACTTGTACTTTCCCTTGAAGTATGTTTAATAACACCAAAATAGGTGTCTAAAACTAACAAGGGTTTGTTTGGTGTTTTAGGAAAGTTTTGAGTTATTGGGAAAAACTAGGTTTGCGCTACTACAAGGATTCAAGGAGTCAAAGTGTGAAATTTGACTTCTGTTGTTTGTCAGACTTTGAGAGTTGTTTGAATTGTTTAAAGCGATCATTTTAAACTTGTTGGAAGCCTTGTAAAGGCAGGTTGATAAGTTGGTTGAGTTGAGTCTCCCAGATCTACATCAATTAGTTAATTACCACGGTATACGACATTAATTTATAATTGATGTGTATTAAATATTAGTAATTAAATAAGTACAATATATATAAAAACCAAATGTAAAATGTATTATAATTACCTCACTTTCCTCAATCTATATTTTCCCATCAAATACTCCCTTCAAATTTGTTAATGGAATTGGGATCTCAAATGTGATCTACATAGATTTTTGTTGCAAATTTAGGAAAATATTCAACAATATACACCATGGTTTGGTATACCATATATTTATCCACCATAGAACCCTTAGGATGTGCTCTTTGTTTAACCAAAACCTTAAAAAATTTCAAGTCTCTCAACCATCCACATTGACCTTGTGTGTACAGTTCCACACAATTCAATCTCCTCAACTTGGTGTATGAGATAGTGTTCTTGTGCATTGAAAAATGTCAAAGGTAGACACTTTTGCATTTCACATATTAGACGAGAAATTTTTTTATTCCAATAATTTATATCTTCTTTATGGATTTCTTTAGATGATAGCCATTTACAAGTGATTCAAGGCGCAAATATATTAACGAAATTTAACAATATACAATATATTACATAACAGGTAAAACAAATGAAAATTATAAGATCTATACAACGAATTGAACAAATATCGCTATTTACCTCATGTATTTTCCAATATCGTATATAATTTGTTTGACATTGTTGTTGAAGTTGTCTGAGAGAGAGAGGTAGAATGTACAACAATTATAAAATCATTTTTTCATTATTTTTCCAAAAGTAGTAAACATAATACACCGAAAATTACATATACAAATATATATAATATACT
>VDFB02042753.1:105348-119496 GCA_007258455.2 Sequoia sempervirens
CACTTCTATTCCATGCATGGTAATCCATAAATTGCGATAAGCTTTCACACCTAAATAATCGTTGTATACATGGAATAATGAGAATGTAACAAAAAACCTTGAAAGATTTTTTTGTTAGTCGATCTATTTGATATCTACTGATATGACATTCTGGGCATTCTGTTGCAAATTCATGTTGTTTATGATATATAATATGATCATTGAGACATGCATTTATTGTTTGATACTCTATTCCAATATATTTCATAATGACAGATAAATCTCAATATGAGCGAGGTAAAATATTTGGTGGTAACAAAAATTCACCAATCAATCTACAACAAAAAATAATTTGTTAATATAAAGAATATTAATGGTACATATTTCATCTTTTATTTACTAATGATGAACAACAATTAAAATAGATGAAAAAAGATGGCATATATGACATACCTTAACATCCGTGACATTGCTATGTTGGATAAACCATTCATAACCTTCAAGTTCACCAATAACAATACAACAGAGAGAAGAGTTGTTTTAGAGCCTTCATAAAGGGGTTCGTATGCCTTCTCAAGTATAGGTAAATCATGAACATCATCAAAGTCATTTCGATCATCATGATCAGCTACGCCACTAAATGTGTCATGAATCAATGTATTTGTACCATCATCTTCAACTGCGTTTTCTAGCGCATGATCATCTTCTTTCAAAGAATTATTAACTTCATTTTCGATATTTACAGCTCCATGTTCCTCCGCTTGCAAAACCACATTCTTCGGGGCGTGATAATCCATATCTTGTGCCCTAGGGCACCCCACCTTTATAATAATGATCGACACAAATAAACCATGATCATGATCAAGTGATTTTTTATATATATAGAAATGTTAAAATGATATAAACATTTACAAATTCAATCAATATAAAAACATATAATGAACAACTTACCAATGGACGATAATCATGCCCCCTTCAACGTGACCATGTTGTCTATAATGTTTCTCAACTGTTGTGATTAAAAGTCTTCTTGTCTTTAAACCTTTGCAATTATTGTAAGGACAATAACATTTCTCGTCGCCCTTTCTTTTCAATCTAGCCCACATTCTAGCAATTGTCTGTTCATTTTGTTCTGCACTAATATTATCTGACATGATTTTTTTTACCAAGCTTGAATATTTAGATCTTAAAAAAGTATCAAACTCAAACTCTAATAATTTTTAATCATAGACAGATAACAAAATCTAACAATTTTGATATTTTGCACCCAAAAAAATCGGCATGCAACCACCCCTGCAAAAAAGAAGATGGTTTGAAGTTAATGAACCCAAAAAACACTTTCAAATGCTAATTCCATAACTTATTAAATTCTAATTTTACTATGATTTATAATCATTAAACTCCTAAAATTAGAATATTGAACTTGCACAACAAAATCTAGAAATGAAATTCTCAAAATGCACAAGTCTAAAAATAAAATCTGATGAGATGTTCCTTTAAAATATGATTTTCAAACCTGGAAGTACAAATCTGACTTCACAAATGAATTCTGAAAAAAGACTGACTACCCTCAACCTGGCGATATCTTCTTGAATTTTTTCTGATTTTTTCCAAGAAAATCGTCCTTAGTTCTCCACAAACTGTCGCAAGTAGAGCAAATTCACAAGTATAGGAAAACACTGTCGCAATAAATAGGCGAAATCACTTTTATTTATGTCGGCCATAATTTGATTTTTTTTCCATATTTGTCGAAATTTCGACGAAATGGTTCGTCGAAATTTCAACAAACGTAGGGGATAAAATTTTTAAAAAATGAAAATTACACATTAAATATCACAAGTACCCGACAATACATCAAATTATACATCTTTTGTCGAAAATTTTCATCGAATTTTACAGTCAAATGAGCTAATGAAATCCTCCACAAAATACCATCACCCCTATCCAAGCTACTCATGAACCCCACACCTATCAAATGGGTTCTTCCACTTTCATCAAATCTAGTTTCCTCCAAGAATATATCATCCCTTCCATGTCATATCCCCCTCAAAATTGACTCCCATCTTGCTTCCAAAACAACAATTATCCCATTGGAAAAAGGATTTGTCAAACTATGCATTATCAAGGTAAAGGGTTAGGCCTCCATGAGCAAAGCATACTAGAACCCATTCATATCAAATCAAATCCAAATTCTCATGGCCTTGGATACCAAACTCAAGATGTTGGTGCATCTTTCATCCATCCCAAAACCCACATCTCTCCACTTAAGTCCAAACATACATATCCTCCATCCTCCAAATCTATTTTGGGCCCTTATATTCCATAGTCCAAACCTTCATCCTGTCCATCTATTTTGGGTGCCTATGTCCCAAAACCAATTCCTTCATCCCTTACATCCATCTTGGGTACTTATATTCCTCCATCCACCCTATTCCAAAATAAATTTATCCTATTTATCCATCATCTCAAATCCCAAATCAAGATCAACCAAGACACACATCCTTGAAACTCTTCAACATAGTACATACATTAAACCATCCATAATACATCTACATCATTCATCTCCATCCACCAATACCATTACTATTGGAATAAAGTTGGATGCTCAATCTAAAATGCATAAATCCAAAAATCCACATGCATACAAGGATCAACATGTCCCCTCAAAAAGACATGCAAAAACAAAGAAATTTTTGATCCAAAATAAAAAATCTAAATCCAAAAGACCACAAAGGCCCATGAAGTCAAATACAAAAACCATGTGGATTCCTAAACTACTCATAGAAGCCATGCATCTCCAAGAAAAATCAAAATTGGTATCCAAATTTTCTAATCCAATTGTTTCTTCCACTATCCTAAGTCTTTCATCGTCTCCTTATTATATTTTGGGCCCCTATGTCCCAAAATCCACATCTACTCCTCCATCTAAATCTCCAAATTCAAAATCCACATCTCCACAACACCACCCTTCAAGGTGTGTTCCAATGTTGATCTTTCCAAAATTTCCATCTACTCATCGACAAGTCTTTCAATCCCTCATCCATTATCCAAAATTCATCCCCATTTAATCCAATCCTTTGCATAATCCATTTCACCCCCTTACCATCATTCTACCGTCTATGAGGATACCTCCAATTTCCATGGTCTAATGAAGCACATCTTCAATAGATACCATCCCTAGAACTGGACGCTTGAGTCCTTCCTCCATCCACTATCTTCCAAATCCACCTATCCACATCGTTATCCTCATCCTTCTCCACACTTTTTATTCTAAAAATCTAAAAATGTAAAAAAAATAAATAGAAATAATTATTTCAATGGTGAAAACCACTTGTGACGATTTGGGCAAGTATCATGATTAAAACCTGGAAAATGGGTGTCGCGTAATCCATCATCCTCTTGAACTCTACACTTGGGGCAAACTTTGTCCATGCTACCTACCACTCCCATCCACATTTTTTACTATCCTTCATCACCTATCTATTATCTTATCTAAGTCCATTCTCCCATTTCCACTTTTGATCTTGACAAGGCTAAGGATCTACATGAGCATCACATATACTACCTAACTTATGCCATCCATATCATTCATCCTATCTAAGCCCATCCTCCCCTTTCTACCCTTGATCTTAATAAGGTTAAGGATCTACATGAGCATCGCATATCCTACCTTCCTTACGTTATCCATATCATTCATCCTATCCAAATCCATCCTTCCTATATTTGATCTTGTTGAGGAGCCTAGGGGTCAAATATCCATGCATCGATATCTTATCCACTTGATCTTGATCATCCTATCCATATGATTTGTTGGGAAAATGTGTCTCAACCTTGCAATTACATAAGTTACTATTGATACATAAGGTATTGTTCATCTGATGACGATGGGGTGTGTGGAGGGGTCTCCCCCCATAAGGGGTCCAGGGGGATCATCCCCCCGGCTGGAGTCTAGGGGCAACGCACCCTAGCTAGGGCTTAGGGGCAACGCCCTCGAAAGGGAAATTTTAATTTTAATTTTATTATTTAATCTAGACCATTCATCATTATGTCTTAGATCTAACAACCGATATTTTTAGTCCGACTTGCCCTAGAAGGAAACCCTATTTTATGAGGGCATTGTATTCTGACTATGTATTGTGATGTATTATGAAATTATAATAGTGGTGGTATTTGCCTCTAGATTACAGTTGGTGATACTCGTGAGAGACTTACTCTACCGAGTACATATTAGCAATATTTTGTGAGTTCACAGAATAATATGAGAACAACTTTTTAGGTGTAGGGTTTTTCTCTCCGAAGAGGTTTTACTTCCCCATGTAAATCATTACGTGTTTGTGGTATGCGCGTTATATTTGTTTATTTCTATTTAAGTTTTTGCGGTGTTGAAGATCAAAAATTGCATTATTCTCCTCTCAAGATTAGTGGCAGGAAGTTGTTTTACTTCGCCTTTCATTACAAGTGGTATACGAGCGATCACCTTTGGTTTTAGTTATTGAGTTGTTGGGTTTTGAGACTAATCCATATTTGAGTGGGATCTTGTGTAGAAGATACTTTGTGATCTTGTTGCACGAATTTTTATATGGCACGTTCATCAGGGAGAATAGAGGTGGATAATTTTTTTGGAAATAATTTTAAAATGTGGAAGTTGAAGATGGATGATCTGTTGATAGATCGAGATTTGTGGGATGCTATTGATGAGAATGTTTCAAGGCTTGTAGATCCTACTCAAGCTACTTAATATGATTTTATGGACCATAAAGCCAAGGGTCTAATCAAATTGTGCTTGGCATACTTTGTTTTAATCAATGTCCATGAAGAGACTGCTACATAGAAACTATGGAAGAATCCTATTGAGATGTATTGAGCCAAATCTTTAGTGAACAAGATTTTCTTGAGGAAAATGTCTTCCTTGAGAATAGAAGAGGGTGGACGAATCACAGACCACCTGGAAGCATTCAATATGTTGGTGGCTCAATTGAAATGAGTTGGCGTCAAAATGGATGAGGAAGAGAAATGTTAGATCTTGCTTTGTTCTTTGACTGATTTGTGGGATTCTTTCATTATAGCTATTGAGAATACTATTATATTGAAGATTGAAGATGTGGCGGGCTCTTTGCTTTCTAAAAAGATGAGGAAGGTATCCATCAGTTCCAAGGAGGCCTTGAAAGTTTGTGGAAGACCTAAGCAAAAATACAAGAAGAATGAGAAACGTAAAAAATCCAAGTCCAAGGGGAGATCTAAGTCTCCTGAAAAGTCCAAAGTTATTTGCTTGAACTATGGTAAGCTTGGACATGTTCGTAAAGATTGCAAAGAAGAAAAAAAGCAGAAAGAAAAAATTTGATTTTGATTCCAAGTTTGAGAAGGAAGATGGTGATGCATTCATTGCAGCTTTAGCAACTTATGCAGGTAATGATGCATGGTTAATTGATTCAGGTGCATCTTTCCATATGACCTTTAATAGAGATTGATTTTTTGAATATAAAGAATTTGATGGAGGTAAGGTGTACTTGGGCGATGATTCTTATTTAAATATTATTTCCCGTGGTAAAGCTAATATCAAGTTTCTTGATGGTATAATAAAAAGGATTAATGGTGTGTTGCATATCCCTAGATTAGCACAGAATTTTTTATCTATGAAAAAACTAATAGATATAGGTGTGCAGGTAGCATTTTTTGATACATGATGCAAGATGGTCAGAGGTTCTATGGTGATTGCTAGAGGTGTCAGATATGGCACATTGAATAAGCCTGATGCATACACTATTGAGTGCAATAGTACTTCTATGAAAAACAAGTTTGTGGAAAAAGTGAGGGTTTCACCTTCAACAGATGGTCATGGCTTTTGGGCACCTAAGGGTGCTCTTTCTTCTAAATCAAAGTTACCTGTAGAGAAAAATAAGTTATGACACCAAATACTTGGCCACATTGGAGAAAATGGTCTAAGGACCTTGAAAAATAAAAACCTTGTTGAAGGCCTGTCTTATTGTAATCTTGAATTTGATATTTGTGAGCATTGCATCCATGGAAAATAAAACCGCGTTTAGTTTTACTAGAGTTCTCATAAATCTTGTGGTGTATTGGATCTTATTCATTTTGATGTGTTTGGTCCTATAGATGTTCCTTCAATTGGTAAATCCACATATTATGTTTCATTTATTGATGATTATAGTAGGACATGGGTATACTTTCTGAAAAGTAAATATGAATTTTTCAGTCGATTTAAAGAATTTAAAACAATGGTTGAATTGCAAACTAGAAAGAAAATAAAATGTTTAAGGACTAATAATGGCATGTAATTTTGCTCTAATGATTGTGATAGATTTTGTAAATATTGTGGTATTTGTGGATAGAAGAAAACTTTGTATTCTCCATAGTAGAATGGAGTTGTAGAAAGAATGAACATGACACTGAAGGAGAAGGCTAGGAGTGTTGAGTGGTGTTAGTCTATAACAAATGTTTTGGGTTGAAGTTGTTGCCACTGCTTGTTACCTGATTAACAAATCTCCTACATCAACTCTTGTTGATAAGACACCTATAGAGGCATCGTCAAGCCACGAGCCTTCATTAAGACATCTTAGAGCTTTTGGTTGAGAGGCATTGCACATGTTCAACAGAAGTGAAAAAAGTTGGAGAACAAGGTTGTGAAATGTATCTTTACCAGATACAGTTATGGTGTGAAAGGATACAAGCTTTGGGATCCTAGTGCACATAAGGTAATCCCTAATAGAAGTGTTATTTTTAGAGAAACTAATCCTTCTTGTGTTACATTGCAGCTAAAACAAAGTAAATAGGAAGACGTGATTCAATTTCCTTCTACACCTAAGAAAGTTGAATCAAGGCCCATGGATAGATAAGAATTTGAGGAGAGCTCATCCAGCTCATAATCTTCAAAAGAGGAGGAAGAACCTCCAACTCAACTTGTTCATAGGTCTACAAGGCATAGACAACCACCTGAAAGGAATTCACCTGATGATTGGAGATACATTTTTTGTTTTGAATAAACATGGATGAACCCAGATCAGTAGAAGAGGCATTAAGTATGAATGATGCAAAATCCTGGAAGATTGTTATGGATGAAGAAATGGCAAGTTTGAAAAAGAATGATACATGGGATTGTGTACCATTTCATAAAGGAAGAAAACTTGTTGATTGCAAATGGGTATTCAAGAAAAATATTGGTTCAAATGGATGTATTGAGAAGCACAAAGTAGGGTTGTTTGGAAAAAGTTACTCTCAAGTTGGGGGTGTTGATTATGGTGAGATATTTTCTCTTGTTGCAAAAATGACATCCATTAGATTTTTGCTTTCTATTGTTGCTACTTATGATTTAAAGGTTGAGCAAATGGATGTGAAAAATTATTTCCTTCATGGTGACTTGGAAGAGGATATTTATATGACACAACCAAAACAATACATGGTGAAAGATAGAAAGTAATTTGGTTTGCAAATTGAAGCAATCTTTGTATGGCTTAAAATAGTCATAGGATGTGGTACCAGAAATTTGATACATATGTGTTGAGTTTGGGATTTGAGCGTTCTAAATCAGATCATTGTGTTTATTATAAAATACATTGGTAGATCATTTCTGTTTATTACACATTATATGTTGATGATATGTTATTTATTGGTAGGTGGAAGGTATAATTTGAGCTAAAATCTCAACTAACACTTCATTTGGAAATGAAAGATTTTTGGTAGTGTAGGTAAGCACGGTATTCTTGGGATAAAAGTCAAAAGAGATGTTGATCGAAGGCATGGCTTGGCCAAAGTAAGTATGTCAACAATTTTATAGAGGTTTGGTATCGCGATGTGTGAGCTACTATATTGTTCTTATTTCGGTTGGAACAAAAGTTATCTATTGGATTGTCCAAGATCATTTAGGATGCAGGAAGACATGAGTAAGGTATCCTTACTAGGTATGAAGTTGGAAGTTTGATGTATGTTATGGTTTGTACTAGACTAGACATTTCCACAGAAACACAGCAGAGAGTTTCTTTCGGATATATGTCTAATCCTGGTAGAGTTCATTGGGATGCAATTAAAAGAGTCTTATTTTTGTGGTACCTTAGATTATTCATTATGTTATCACAGTAACATGACTGAAGACGAGATTTCCCTTGATATTCATGGTTATGTGGATTTAGATTGGGCAAGTGATGTTGATAGAAGACGATCCACCATTGCTTATTTGTTTACTTTATTTGGTGATACGATTAGTTGGATGAGTAAGCAATAGGTTGTGGTTGCTTTGTCCACTATTAAAGCAGAGTGTATGATAGCTACTCATGCTTGTAAAGAAGCCATTTGGCTTAAGATATCGTGTTCAGATATTGGAATAAAACAAGGTCCAGTGAAAATTTATTGTGCCAATCAGAGTGCGATATGTCTAGCCAAGAACCTGACATTTCATGTCAAGACCAAGCACATTGATGTACAATACCATTTTGTTAGAGATATGGTCAAAGATGGTAGGGTAAAGTTGGTTAAGGTAGAGACTTTAATGAATGTTGTGGACTCTTCAACTAAACCTGTGAGCACAAAGAAGTTCAAATGGTGTTCGGAGACTATGGGCCTTTCGACCCCTAACAATTAAGAGATGATGTTTATTCACCCCCTCGTTGCTTTTGCAAGGTGTTCAAAAAGTGAGATTTGTTAGGAAAATATGTCTCAACCTTGCATTTATATAAGTTATTATTGATACATAAGGTATTGTTCATTCAACAACAGCGGCGATTGCAGGGGGTCTTCCCCCGTGAGGGGTCTAGGGGAATCATCCCCCCAACTAGGGTCTAGGGATAGTGCACCCTGGTGGGGGCTCGGAGGCAACGCCCCTAAAAGGAAAATTTTATTTATATTTTATTATTAATCTAGACCATTTATCATTATGTCTTACATTTGATGGTTGATATTTCATTAGCTTGACTTGCCCTAGAAGGCAACCCTATTTTATGAGGGCATTGCATTACAACTGTGTATTGTGATGTATTTTGAGAGTCTAATAGTGGTCATGTTGCCTCTGGATCTTTGGTTAGTGATGCTCATGTGAGAAGCTCACTCTACAATTATATTGTAATCTTTGTGATTTCTGAATAATATATTGGGCAGTTTTTGGAGTGTAGGATTTTTCTCCCAAAAGGGTTTTCTCCACCTAAATTGTTGTGTTGTGGTATGCATGATATATGTGTATTTTTGTTTAAGTTTTTGTAACTATTAAAGATCTGTAAAATTTTTGCATTATTCTCCTCTCAAGATTAGTGTAGGAAGTTGTTTTGCTACCTTAGCTTCCTTACATCATTTTCATCATCTTTGTCCCCCAATCCTATCCAATTTACCCTCTTTTCACCCTTGATCTTGATAAGGCTAGGGTCAAAATATGCATGCATGCTTTGAACAATGAAAGCCTTACTTCCTCTACCATTCATATCCTTATGCATTATCCTTCCTTAAAATGCATCTTTTTCCACCATCTTTCATCCTTAATTTGACTACCCCTAGTGTGGGGCATCTTTCTCCTTTACAAAATAGTCCTTGGAGCTTCATCCTCCTATCCTTCATCCACCATCGTCTTATCTCCCATCACCTATCTTCCATCCAATTAATCCATCAATCTTCTATCTAAGAAATCCCTCCACCCATCTTTTACCAAGCCTTGGTTATCCCTTGCCATTGATTCCCATCTAATCCCTTTACCCTCCATCTATCCTTCCAATTCAACCATCCATATCCAACCCATTTAATGCAATCAATCCTAATATATGCAATCCAATATTACAATCTAGCTCATCATCCATAAGCAATCTACAGTCTTAATCCAAATCATTTGAAATCATTTGATCCTTTAATCAAATTACCATCATGGGGATGTATCATTCCCAATCCATGTGTTGTTATTATCATTAACAAGACAACCCTTGGGGGTATGCATTGTTCTTATCATCAACTTTTCTATCCTCATCATCATCAATCAATTTTTAGCTTGACTTGGAGGATAGTCCTTGTTTGCTTTTGGTTTGTTGTATATGCTTGCTTGTTGCTTGTGTGTATTTTCATTGTTTAAATTTATCATGGTCTTTGCATCCTATTTCCCCAAGGGCATTATAGTATTCCATAACATGGTGTTATAAGGCATATGTTTGCACTTTACTTTTTTATCACGTACTTGGCACATTGTCATTCTAGTTCCTTATACCTTGGTGCATAATGTCAAGTACAATATCAAATCTAGGCTACTCATATCATTGTAGCATGATGATCATCCATCTTCCCTCTCCATCCATCATTTTCCTCTAGATCTTATTATCCTTCATCCTCTATTCCTCTCATCCATTTCGAGAGAACACCCATATTCTTTGAACCTGCATGTCCTCTCGAGGGGGCATAACACTATTTCTTTTTCATCCTTCCTGATTCTCACTAGTAATTGGGGCATCATGCCACTAGTCCTTATCCCTTGCCTACCCACTATATTTTATTCTTCTTTGAAATGATATTACTTCTCTTAGTTGCAACATCATCTCAAAGGGAGGCAAAATATAGACACCTAAAATGTGACATTAACCTAACCACACTTGACTTCACATATCCTAATATTTAATTAAATCAATATTTATTATTTAATTAATTAATTTAACCTTTTCCCTTATCTGTCACCTCTAATTAAATAAATTTCACATTTATTTAATTAATTATACCACTTATCCCCAAATCCTCTAAGTAAATTAATTAATTGATTTAGGCTAATTAATTCTCATTACCTTTTCCTTCATTATTTAATTCACCTTTATCCTTTATCATTATCTATTTAATCATAACCATCAATCTTGTTCACATGGATCACACTCTAAACTTGTCATCACGTGACAAGTGTCCCTTTCACATGTCTAACTAACTCCTTGTCTAGATTCATTGAACCTAGACACTTCCCAAAAGTTAGACTAACTTTTTATCTCATTCACTCATCTCATTTAACCTCTTAATCATATCCAACCACATGAGGATGTTTCCCTAATCTTAATCCTAAATCTATCACTTATCCCTCATGTGACACTTGTCACATGACTACAACCTTTGATCCAAACCCTAATCCTTAATCAATCCTAGCCATCCATCACTCAATCTATCTTGGCCCTTGATTTCTCTCATGAAAATTCTATAAATGAGAGGTCTTCCATCCCATTTGCATCAATCTCTTCTTATGCTATTGTTATGCTGCCCAAATTTCTATTGAATTATCATACTATCATGCTACAAAAATCATGAGTAACCACATCCAAGCTATCAACACATCAACATACTAAACTTGATCTTTTTGAGGTGTACATGTATTTGGTTTGATCTAGGCTAGATTTGATGTATATTTCATTTAATATCATTTGCATACAATATAGAGTTAGCTAAATAGCAAGTTCTTGTGTAAAATATTGATTCCACACAGGATCACGATCATAATCTTGGTTGTCTACATGGCTCTCAACATATGTACATTAGAATAGACTTCATTATCATTGGCTTGGGTAGTTCTAGTAGCAATAAGATGAGTACTTCTTCTAAAAGGAAGATTAATGTATGAGTATGCAATATAAAGCACTCTCAAATTTAAAAATAAAAAATTAGCTGTATTGTTGGGAATATTACATCATTCATGTTTGTTAGTACAAAAATTAGTAATTGTGAATTGTTTGTTTGTTTTGTTAAAAGAACTCTTCTACAAAAGAAAGTTGTTATAGAAGGTTTCCTAAAATATAGGAGATGGAACTCTTATAAATATGTCATATAGTTAAACCAATAAATGAAAGAAAATATAATATTATTTTGTTTGTTAAATCTTCTCATAATTCTCTCATGGTATCAAATCTATTCTTCCCTCCATCACTAATCTGATGCATTTCTCAATCCTAAATACATCATCTGTGGCATTCCTGGTACCTACAACAGTGAGAATAAGTCAACAATCACATCCCTTTGTTCCATTTTTTCCTATTATGGAATAGCTATGTGAGTCCATGGCAATGAGCTGATGAAAAGCTTCTCAAGTGACGATCTTGTTGCTTCCACAATCTCAAGGAGTAAGAAAAATATTATGTGATGGTTGTTCCTACTAACTATTAGTTCTCTTCAAATTAACAAATTAGATTGGTGTGTGATGCATCAGAGAAATACTTCAGTGAGAATGGGTTTGTGTTAAGCGATCAAGAATTTAGTCTGTAATCAGCACCATCTAAAAGACAAGGCCATCAGTCAAAATTGAGCCCTCATTAAGACAAAAAAAGTTTATCCAAAGGCTGCAAAAGTCATGTCATATGGAAAGACACTCAATGGTCGGTTAAAATGAGTTGCAGTTAGTTTGTAAGTGTGCTTGTTGCCATTGGCCCTTCTACCTTAGCGTATTGTGTTGTAGTATATTGTCATGACTTTGTATGTGCAAGAGTAGGTCAACATTGACAGTGGGCCACTAGGATCAAAGGTGGCATGGTTCAAGTCTTCGCGTAGTGAACCGCGGTTTATTAATACAATGACCATTGAGTCTTCTATTGACTAGCACTTGCGCCTGGAAGGGGTGCAAGGAATACGTCGATAGTATTATATAATTACCTGAGAATTATTGACCGTTTCTTTGCAGAAGATTTGTTGTTGAATACCCACCTTTGTACGTATCCTCATTTTTTTACATTTCCGGACAGTTGTACACAACAGTTAATCGTCTGTACACAATCCTCTGTATACATAGTTTGTCATTATGTGCACACAAACTACATGTAAGCTTTCAAATTATAGTTCTTGTCAGTTGCACATAGCAGTGTCTTAGTAATCCTTGTCAAACCAAGCAAGTTAATAGAATGGAGTCATCACATTGTATTTTAGAGTTATTTTCTTTCTGCACATTGGAAGACAACATGATTAGTGTATCATAAGGAGGTTAAAAACATAGTTTATTGGATTACAGGGGTAGTGTATAAGGAAGAGGTGGAATGCAATTACAACTATAAAACATAGTTTATTACAATGGTAATCCTCTGTACACATTGATTTCTTTATGAAACAAATTACAAATATAAAATATAGACGCAATGGTCACAAAAGTGGAAATTTACAAGCAACAACATAAAGTCCAATTAAATTATAGAAGAATAAGCAATTATGTTTTTGTGAAAACAATGCCACGATGAATATCTTCTATTAGATTAAAACTTAGTTCAAGAAATCATAACCAACCAAAAGTAGGTATTTTCAAACTCCTAACAATGCAAAGCATTACAGAGACCAACCAATTCCTTTCATGATCATAGTTCTCACACAATAGATGGTGTAATTTTCATTTCATTAAGTACTCAAATATCTTTTTTTGAGACATGAAGACCAAATCCTTGAAGGTCCTCCAAAATCTCTAGAGGTTCCCCTATCATGGTACTGGCTCAGTTGAGTTTATGAAAACCCTTTCTAGTGCAATCACAGTTTTGGAAATAATGGCATTGAACCTATCAATGCTTACCGCATCATTATCCTCATCGCCTTATTCTTATAAAATATGCTCTTCCTTCTATAATCTTTTCTTATTGTGTACTCTATATTTAATACTTCAACAATCAACTCAATATTTCATCTTATCTAACGCCCCAAACAAAGACATCCCCAAACTTCTACCTATTGCTGCAAAGCATCCATCAAGGGCAGTGTTCTAAGATTGGCAGTAGAAAATTCTAGTCTTGCCACTCTGAAGAAGATTAATGGTCATAATAAAGAGCCAAGCACACAGAATACAGTACACGATGGCAACAAGCAAGTCTCCTTTTAGATATACATGTTACAATGGACCTAGAAGTGGATCCACAGACCTTATTAGGGCGGAAGAACATATATAGTCAGTTCATATATCTTTCAAGATATCTATGTTACGATGTTTAGGTTTAGTTGAATTTTGAATTGCTTTTACTGGACCTGAGCATTATGTTTGGTTTTACAATGTTACATATGAGCATATAAATTGTTGGACCTGACCATTACATTGTTACAATGTTTAGCTTTCTGAATGACTCCAAAGCCTTAAAGACATTTTAAGAATATTGATCTGGAAAGACTTCCGTTTAACATGGAGTACACAGAAAGACCTCAATTCTACAAAAAAATTCAGCCTCGTGGAGAAATCAAAGAAATTCAATTGTGTTTTTATTA